>CM033271.1:31206467-31468967 GCA_019343175.1 Oedothorax gibbosus
CATTTCGTAAAATCAAGATTTTGCTAAGCGAGAATGCTAAATAACATCAAAAACAGCATCAGGTTAGTAGAATTAGAGACACATTGTGATCAGTTTTAAACTATTAAAGATATTTCTATTAGAACAACTCAATATGCTAACAAACAAATTTAATAAAATAAAGGTATAGTAGATAAATTAGAGTGTGTATAGTTTTTAGTTAAAATCATTTAACGCACCATTGTATTAATAGAAGTTGAGCTTGTAGTTCTTCAAAAAGCAAACATACGATATGTAAATTGACTATTTATTAATTTTCACAAAAACGTTATTTTATTTTACGTCTGTATTATTTATAGAATAAACCCCAGCCAAAGTCAACAATCTTGTTTCTTCCAAATGAGTTACGAGAAGTTTTGTTTAGGATCAACGAAGATGAAATAAATCCACCGAAGGGAATGGTCCTCGGAAGTTTTTCAATTTACCTCTCTCTCTCTAAACCACTTTTTGTTGACGGTCTTTGGAAATCAATACTTTATTTCTCTGAAAATGAAAGAGGAAAAAAACGTCTTTTCTTCATTCATTTTGAAGGAGAGTCTTAGCTAAAGCATCATTTACATACAAATTGAATTTACAGGCCACGCTTGATTGCTCTCTGTTTGCAAAACCTTATTTTTTGTGTGTAATGTTAGGGAAAGAATAAGAAGTTTTGTTTCACCTGCCTTAAGAAAATGATGCAAATAGAGTACGAGTTTCTTTAGTACTAATAACTAATACATTACAATACATTTACTAATACATACTGTACTAATACATTTTATGGCTTTATGTTACCTATTTTCATTTGCTTGTACAGTCCCTGGACAAATTATTAGACGCACTGTATTTTTTTTAGTAATTTTATGTTTCTTAAGAGTTTTTATGCAATATGGTATATTTAAACTACAATATTATTCATTTTTATTTAAAAGAATTGTTGTAGACTACATATTTGTATTTATTTTAAGATAATTATGATTAATTAGATTAAGATTATTTATATTAATTTATTATAAGATTATTTATGTGTGGAATCATCATCCTCAAATGCAGGAGACAGTACAGTCTTGCATTGATAGCATGCCGCGTAGAATTAAAGCTTTGATAGCGGCTAAAGGTAGCTCAATTAAATATTGACTTTTACTAACATTAATTTCACTTTTCTTAATAAACTTATGCTTTTCTAAATTAATGCTGTTTTATTTATGTCAAATAAATCGGTAATTGATTGGATAATATAAAAATAAAAAAACAAATCAATTTAAAATAATAAAACGGTACAATATCACCCGGTAATTAATATTTTACATGAAATCTTGCAGTACGTCTAATAATTTGTCCAGGGATTGTACATATTTTTTCTGTCTATGAAAACCTAGGTGGATTAGAAGATTGTTGAGTTGAGTTGAATAAGCGTGACTTTAGAGCGACAAGAAGGCTATTGGCAACGGGCGTCATAATTTTGAACCGAAGTCAAGTGACGAGCCGACACCTGAATAGGCACCCAACGCAACGTTTAAGAATGACATCGTACGCAGCTTCAGGACTTCGAGACGTGGTTTACGTGCACTCCCTTTACACTGAGTATTATACGTTGAACTTTTTGGTTGCATAGACCACTTATAGGTCGGCAGTTATTTTGGCAATGGCCGGAACCAAACCAGGGACCTTTTGCATTCCAGACAAGGACCTTGACGACTGGGATCCTCTGCCCAGAAGCATGAAGAAATATATTTTTAAAAAAACATTTCGTTAGTAGTCGTAGTTTTGGAGGGAGTTGAAAATTAATATTAAATATGCTTTAAATAAATTCCTTATAAATCATCTAGTTAATGTTAATTGGGACCTCCTATTTTGATCCTCTTATTAGAGCTTTCACAAGGCCGATGAAGATTTCTCAAACTTCAGTTATTATAAAACGCAACCTTCTTGTAATGACAACCAACAGTTTCATACTCTTATGTCATTAACTACTAACAAATAAAAAAATAAAGCTATTATTTGGAAATTAGTACATTAGTTTTGTTCAATACTTGGGAAGAATTAATCTTGTAATTTTCTCCCATAAAGTACAATTATCTGAACAAATCAGATCTTGAAAATAACCATGCAAATCAACCGATTTTTACAAAGAACGCAAACATTCCTTAATTTTTTTTCTACCTCTCGAAATTTTGAATCAAATTGTCGTCTGATGGGGGTACTCAAGGGCGAGAGAAGGAAACGAAACAAGATTGAAACTCGATGAAGATAATAACTGAAGAGAGACAGCAGCGGTAATTGAAATTGAAACTTCGACTAACTCTTTCGAACTCATAAAAAACTTTGCTTATTGTTTCAAGTACATTAAGTGTTATTTATAATTTGATTGCGACATTAGGTAGACAAATCGAATAGAGTGAATCGATAGGGTATTTTTTTTGGTAATAAAAGTAGGACAGTCTCTTCTTTCGCCAAGAGGTTTCTAAATGTATAATTGGAAATGAATGGTTTTGGTCTGTATGTTTACTGAAGTATAATAAAATTGATTTCTGAATTTTCATTTTAATTATCTTTATTTTCTTGAAAACTAAGTTTATTAAGCTTTAAATAGCCATTCAGAAGTTTCTTTAGAAGTAAAAAACTTATGCGTTATAATAATTTTTTCTACTACTTTTATTATGTTAAGAATCAATATGTTATAAAGCTTTAGTAAAACAAATGATAAGCATTTTTTTAAATTGAAAAGTAATATTTTTAACTTGTTTAAAACTTGTTGAATATTTTATTTCTTCCAGAACTATAAACGAATATTTATATATTTAAAAAAAAATTAAAGTTGATAGTAATTAATAATTTAATTATTTAAAAAAACAAATACAGTTTACTTAAAAAAAAATATCCAAGAAATTGGCTACAGAAAAGCTTTTAATTGTGCAAAATTTGAATGCTACGTATGCCGGTATTTATGTAAAGATAAGTGCTTTCAACTTCTGATTGAAGCTTATCTATTTCTGTCTTTTTACATCCGTGATTATATTAATTATGGCTTTTTCGTTCTTATCTCACAAGTTCTACGCAATATTACTCATACGTTTTTTTAAACGTTTACAAGAATGTTTTTCTGCGGTTGTTTACTTTCCGATTAAATATTTGTCAACGGAGAACTTCCTTGAAATTGCTCTTTAAATAACCTGAAGCTGCTAAACTATTTAGAATCCTGTTTTAAATTTATCTCGAGAGATGCATTTTGTTACTGATTAATATATTGTACTTTTTACCAAAACTACTCGTATTTAAAAAATATTCATAAATTAAAATTAAATTAAATAAAAATAAATAGAAATAAATTAGCGATAGCGGTTTAAATAGATCTTATCAAATATTTTTAGAAGGCTTTAAAGTAAAATCTAATGAAGTTTAATAATAAACACTTAGTTGAGAAATATAAATAGTAGATTCGAATAATTTAAAAAGATTATGAGTTCATCTTGAATTTTCTAACCATTATCATTTATTTCTAACACTAAGAATTGTCCAATACACACAAGAAGAAGTTAAGTAAATAATGAATAGAGAAAATTCAATTAACTTTTGTCATTTTCAGATAAATTAGCACCACGTCATATATTTATAAATTCATTGGCAATTCATTACTGAAGGAAAGACTCGAAAATAATAGTTTGCTGTCATAATAAGAGAACAATATCCGAAATCGATTTTTCAATACAATTTCGTTTATGGTTGTTTCGGAACCAGGTTGTTCATCTACTTGTTTCGGAATTTGACGTTCATTAGCCTACTACACAATGCTGTGGGTATGTTATGAAAATAATTACTTGACTCACAATTTAAATAGCATTAAAATGCATTATCTTGTTATTATAGGCGATATTTATTAGTCAGATAAGCTTTGAATATATTATTATTTTTTAAATGAAATCTTGAATGCGTTGTTACCCTTTTACGTTGCAAAAGTTTTCAATATATACACAATAAAAAAACTTAATAACCCTGTGAAGAACAAATGAATGCTTTTAAGTGTTACATTGTCTTAACTGCACGATTTTGAAAGACATTATCTTAAATTAAATATATATATATATATTTAAACGAAATGGTATTTGAAAAAAATTCAATATTCAAATTCGCAATATTTTAAGGGGACAGGGGTGGGTGGACAGGGGTGGTGGGAACATATCGAAGCTTAAAAATATCAAATTTTCATTTTAAATTTTAATCACTGAAATGAATATTTACGAAATTTTTTATATAATACGCACCTGAATATGGTGTTGGAGTTCGCAAATTTGGTAGTTAATTTCAATATAACTTTGTTTCCAGCTTCAAATACGTCATTATTTTAAAACACCGATTTTTAGCTTTTAGGTACACTTTCCAGCACAACTATTGCGTGTATCTAAAAATAATTTTTTATAGAAATAAAAAAAAAATTATTCTATGCAATGAACCTCAAGTTTGCCGATAAAACATTCATAATTTTAAGTTATTAACATAAATAGAAACTTTGCGCATTTCTTAAATTAGAAAAATCGTCTTAATTTTACTCACTTAATATTTTTTTTGGAATATTTTTAGTTCACTGTGTTAAATAGACATAAATACTACATCACAGAAAATTTCAACCCTTCTAATAAAATAGAAAAAGAGAAAAGTGTATTTTAAGGCTGAAAATTGGTGTTTTGGAATAATGACATTTAAAGCTGGCAACAAAATTACATTGAAATTAACTACCAAATTTGTTAACTCCATCCCCATATTCAAATGTGCATCATAGAAGTTTTTTCGTTAAGGCATGATTCAGTAACTAAAGTTGAAATGAAAATTCGAGATTTTGAGTGGCCGTTTTGTTCCCTGTTACCTTAAATTTTAAAATGTAGTAAAATAATAAAAAAAAACATTTTCAAAATAAATATGTGGTTGTTGGAGTAACTGACACATTCATCCTTAGATATATTCTGCGTCTGGATCTCTTACACAATTAGGGGACAAATGTACAATTACTGCACCTCGTATTACACCAACAAGTAGTAAAAACTTTCAGTGGATCCTTAGTACAGTTTAAAAATACCCGATGCCATTTTTCTAAAAGACCTTTTGAAACCTAATCCGACAGAGACAGAGTAGACCGGACAAAAATTTCGGAATAGTTAGATAGAAAAAATATCAATCTAGATCCTGTTGAGATAGAATCGATAGTCCAGAAAAGAAGATGGAACACGAAAAAACCAGAAAAGGTCCCGAGAAAACATTCTTTTCTGGAGAGTGAAAAGTGTTGCTGGACACTTCTTGTAGTACCACCCCTCAGGGTGAAGGAGACGGCAAACCAAGGGAATTGAAACAGATCAATGAACGTCTTTTTTTTTCTTGTCTGAGAAGAATTTTTAGAAATTTCATTTCTCTTGGGAAGGAATTGGCTTCGAGCATAGCAAACGTAAAGTGGATTAAATTTTATAGGTATTAAGTAGAGGATTTTTACTCGCAATCACCTAACATAAAGTATAACGTCATGGAAGTATTAGGATGAAGTTGACAGTACAAAATTGACATTTTGTGTTTTCTACACGTTTTGAAGGGTACTGATTTTGAAGTGGTTTTTAAGCATTGGTCGATCTGGTCGTTCAATTTGAACATTGGTCCGTCGGTCTGTCATCCTGTCTGTCTGAAATCACTATACAGCTTGAACTAAAAATACATCAAATTTCTTAGACTTCAAATTTCGTTCCCAGTACCTGCCAGGCGTCATTTAATAAGGTTTTCGGGAAAACATTCTTTTCTGGAGAGTGAAAAGTGTTGCTGGACACTTCTTGTAGTACCAACCCTCAGGGTGAAAGAGGACAGCAAACCAAGGGAATTGAAACAGATCAATGGACGTTCTTTTTCTTGTCTGAGAAGAATTTTTAGAAATTTCATTTCTCTAAGGAAAGAATTGGCTTCGAGCATAGCAAACGTAATACCTATAAAATGTAATCCAATTTAAGTAGAGGATATTTTTTATAGTTATCGAGTATGTTTTACTTATTTTTCACTCAAACAAATTGCCATAAGAATTTAAAACATGCTACTCTTTGTGTTGTAGATAAAATATGCAATTTTAATCCGTGAACGTGATAGCTCTGAACACCATTAAAAGAGCAAAAAAAAGCATATGTATAAAATAAGTGGCAAAAAGAAAATTTTCATTTTCAAAATAATGGTATATAAGGGCATTATGAATCAACAATACGCGTCGTAAATATTTTCTTTAGACAAAAAGAAAATAAAGTGAAGTTCTCTTTCTGCAATATAAATTACTCCTTTACGCAAAGGAATATCAATCAAAAAACAAGTCACGTGTTTTTCCACAATAATGAAAATTGAAGTTAGCTTACGCTTGATCTATTCAAAGCTAAATTAATTTTAAAACATTAGATGAGTTTAAAATTATGCATTGTAAAAAATTAACAAATATATTTTTCCCATTTATTTGTATTCTTTATTCTCTCAAATCTATTGTCAAAATTTCAGATTTTTTCCTTCATAAACAACAATATATTTAAAAAAAACCCCGCAAATATATAAAAAAATAAATGAAAAGAAAATTTTCATTTTAAAATAAGGGTATATAAATGCATTGTAAATCAACCATACCCTTCGAAAATATTTTCTTTGAACAAAAATAAAAACTAAGACGAATCTCTCCTACGGTTTTCACAATTTCAATTTCTCCTCTACACAAAAGGAATATCATTCCGAAAAAACAACTTTTATAAATCGTCTTCGTACCTATAAAAGATAATCGCGATGCAGCCAGGGATTGATTCAAATAATCGATACATGATGTCATATCGATTATCAATACCTCCTCATACGTCTTCGACGAGAAAATTGAGAAACGATGTATCAGTCCTTTTATTATTTTTCATCTGCAGCCATTTCAAAAATACAGTGACCTTATTCGAGGGAGATATTGTCAATATTCCAAGACAAGCCGAAATGATGTAATTCATCTCCAAAACTGAACCGATAAAAATCATTTGCAAGAAATACATTTTTTTCCAATCTTTTACAAAAAGGAAACTGAGGTAGAGTGGACACTCACGCTATGAATGAAATATGAAATAAAAATATTATGTACAGAAGAGTTTTTGGATTTGGTTTTGTACATTTTTAAGATAGTTTTTATTATCAGGGATTGTTCATAAAGTATTTTGAAAAAAGTTATACTTATTTTTATTACATGTTTTTATAGTTTTGAGGATATATTATAAGCTCGTAGTTTGAATGTTTAGGAAAAAGATTCAATGATTTTTTTAATCAAGGATTTGTTTTATTTGCGAAGGCTGAGCCTGAAAATGGTTTAACTTGTAAGCGTTGGAATTTTCACAAAAAAGCCTTACTTTATTATTTTAAAAAATTTATTTTGGATTTTAGCTTTGATTGAGTTGGCACTACAGCAAACCAATGCTTATTGAGTTTGAGTTTTTTTTAAAATTTAGAAAGCATTGGAATTAGTGAACTGATAGCACATTATGATTATTTTGATTTTACTAATAAAACAAAACCTTCTTATTCAAATAGAAACAAATGTTGAAGCTAAAAATAATTAATTCAACATACTTTCTCAGAAAAGATCCTCCAAACTTATTACTTTGAAGAACATAAAATAACATACACTAAGTAATACAATAGAAGTAAACGTTTCGGAAGCATATTTTGAAGAGATTTAGTAGCCAACATTTTGACGCCTAGCATCTTGTCTCATTCAACTAAATTTCTTCAATCATGTTTGGCAACAGTCCAAAGTCGTCGCTTGCAGGCTTTTGGTGGGATTTTCAATGAAGTGGGTGTGAACACGAATAACTGATCATCTACCGATTTTAGGGGAGGGAGAATCAATGATAAGAAAGAAATAGTAAAAAATTATTTTACGTTTGCTTGGTAAAATTATTTTTTTTAAATTTCAAAATTAGCAAAAAATATGTTTTCTTTTAAAGTTGCACTTTATTCTTTTCTGATTATTTTAAATGATAAAAAATAGTTAATTTCTATACAGTGACTGATATCCAGTTGTTAATAGATTTGGCTTGTTATATCAAAAACCTATTTAAAACCAGATCTAGATGCAAAAAATATATTATCTCTCTACCTGGAGTTTCATAATTTAATTGGTTACTGTTTAAGAACATAACAAAACTACACAGGTAAAAAATTCAGCTAATACAAAGCATTTTATTATTTAACTTGTATTATGTAAATAAAGTTGAAAATTGTACAAAATATATTTGTCTTTTTATAGACAAAAATACTTAAAAAAAGACGAAATCTTTGCGTATTTTTTTTACTAAATAATCCTTAGTTTTTTTTATTAAAACATGAGCTTTACAGTTTTTTCAAAAGCTACATATATACTCACAAACATTAATGCAAGCGAAAAAACACTTTAAAAACAAACAATACAAGTTTTTAAAAAAATAACAGATTCCTACATTCAAACTACTCTCCCGAAGTAACATAAAAACACACCCTCCCCAGAGAGTTTCATGCCAGGTCGACCTGCCTCATCCCTGATTGAATTTTGGGGATTAGGATACGTAAGGAACGTGCTCGGCCGTGCTGGCAGAGGTATTAGGGACCAAAGGGTTGTAAGAAATGTCAACAAGGATTGGGAAAGGAAAGGTGGTTGCTTAAATAAGGACGGGTATTTTGTATAAGGTATATGGTGCCGATTATTTTAATCGTTTATAGTACCTATTTAATCTGATGTTATTGTGTGGATTTGGAATTTATTTTCACGGTGAATAGACCTTACTTATAGTTGCTCTTTTTTGTTAGCAATACACATTAACATTTATTAACAAGGTCATACAATAAAATATGAGAATTAGTGTAATATTATAACTTTTAAACAAACGATTGAAAATATTATATAATGTATTTATGAACTTTTAGATGAAGTATTTTGGTTAGCTGAAAACTTAAGGGGGGTCGGATGGGTGTTTGGGTCAAAGATGTCGATTTCCTGTCTCATTTTTTTAAAATCTGCATATCTTTTTTATTTTCTTTTAAGTATTTTTCAGAAACTCTGTACATCAGTTCTTACCTATACCTTATTTTTCTTTTGCGTTTCCTGAAATATAAGGTTTTTCAACAGTTAGGAACATTTTTCTCAGGAACTACTATATGAGATTTCATTATGTTTTTTTAATTTTTATTTTGTTCCTTACATATAGTTCTTTGATTTAAACTGAGGAAATTAAATTTAATATCTCTGCTAAAAAAATATATAACCTGAAAATTATATAATCTGATTTTTTCAATACAAAATTTAAAAAAAAACACTGCAAAAGTAGGATTTGATACTTTGAAATATCCTCAGTTTAAATTAAAGAGCTATATGTAAGAAACAAAAATAAAAAAAATTATAATGATATCTCACATAGTTCCTGAGAAAAATGTTCCCAAAATTAGGCAAATTAACATAGGCGAGATAGAACCATCCGACCACCCCTTAAGAGATAACTTTTAAAAGTTAATTTTTTTTCGTATTTGCAATAGGACATTTAAAAGCGTTGCGCGCTTTGATCAAGTAAGTAATCTTGGTAGTGTAGGAATTGGACTGCTGTATTTTAAAATTAGGCCTTGTTGTTTATCTAAATAAAATACCACAAGCCTTTGTTTTCAAAGAATAACAAGAATTAAAAACTAAATAACATATAAAAGTATAATCGTGTAAAATCTCCAGCTTTAATGCACGTTAGTTATTATAAAAACCCTTTTACCTCTATACGTATCAGTTTAACATTTTTTACAATTTATTGTAATATTATCTTTCGCATTTTTAATATTTTAGAAATAAAATGACAAGTTCTGCCTTGTTTGACAGCTGACGTTTGCCATTAGAGTATTTTCATGTGAAAAAGTTTAACAATCGATTTCCAATTGTAAAACAAAACGCAACTAAAACAACCATTGAAAGTCGAACAACATAACAAACAGAACATTGGCGACTAAAATTAAAATCATTATTTTCTGAATAGTAATTCAGACTTATAAGCAAACTTTTCGTGATTAACTAATGGCATTAGATAATTATTCTTTTGTCCATATTCTAATTTCAGAATGGAACAAACGAAAAATTTTCGGAACCTGTTGCTGGAAGTTGGATCGATGTATTGTAGTATTCTTATTGTTATTCGATTCATTTGGCGCCAACTTGGTTTTTGAGACCGTCTGGACCGTCACAAGGGTGCCATCGTTTGAGAACTTAAAGTAATCATCGAAGACTCGTAAGTGTGAAACTACGAAAAGAATCGATTAAGCTAAAGTGCTGAGACTGCGTTTTCAGTTGTAGCACATTGCAAGGGCTGCAGTCTGCTTACGCAATTGCAGCCCTTGCATTCATTTGCAAAACAAATCTCAAAAATGACTACTAAAACAGCCATTAAAATCGAATAGCATAACAAAGGACAAAAGATTTGAGACAAAAGTTTACAATCATTATTTACCGAATTTTAATTCAGATTACGAGTGTAAGCAAACTTTTTCGTGATTAACTAATGACATTAGATAATTATTCTCTTGTCCATATTCTAATTTCAGAATGGAACAAACGAAAAAAATTCGGAACCTGTTGCAAGTTGGATCGATGTATTGTAGTATTCTTATTGTTATTCGATTCATTTGGTGCCAACTTGGTTTTGGGACCGTCTGGACCGTCACATGGGTGCCATCGTTTGGGAACTTTAGGAAATCATTGAACAGTCGTTAGTGTGAAACTACGAAAAGAATCGATTAAGCTAAAGTGCTGAGATTGCATTTTCGTTTGCAGCATATTGCAAGGGCTGCAGTCTGCTTACTCAATTTTGCAAAATTAACTTGTTTGTATAGGAAGGGCCAATTTTGATAATGGGTTATATTCAAAATGAAAAATGGATCTATTTAAGTGATCATACTCATGTTATTCAATTGTATTTTCCAAAAATAAATATTAGACGATTTAATAATTTAAGTGTCTTAAGACCTGATATTGATGAGTCAATATTGATAGTATATGGAGACATAGATACAACAATGAACTATGTAAATTATGTAGGGAAATCGACTTTTTAAAGTTTTTGAAAATTCGACTAATGAAATTTGTCGGATACATCTGCAGAATGCAGCCCTCTTCCTTAACTTGGAGAATCTTTAATTACAAAGTAATAGGAACCAGAGCAAGGGGCAGACCCAAATTAAAAGGGATTGTCAGCCCCATAGAGCTAATGCATTAGTTTTCGAATCACAACTTCCGCAGACGTATTGCTTTGCCATGTTAGCCCTTTTTCCCCAGGTATGGGAATCAACATAACATCGAAATGAATCAAATTTGAAACGGAAATGTTATCTAGTTATTTCATTATATAATTTTGAAGTTTTAAAATACCAAAAATATAGATGATGGCGACACTATTTTGGCGAAAAATACAAGATGGCGACACTATTTTAAAACTTTATCAATTAATAATTAAATAACCGGATGTTATGTTCTCTTCAATTTTGTTTTAAATTGATGTTATGATGATTCCCATACCTGGTGAAAATAAGATAACATGGCAAAGCGATTCTTTTGCAAAAGTTGTGATTTCAAAACTAATGCATTAGCTCTATGGGACTGACAGTCCCTCTTAAGAGGGATTCACTGCATCACCAAAGACTTTCAAATTTTAAAGGTAAGGAATTTGCAAACCATTGCTAAGAAGAGGGCGAAAAGGAAGCGAGTTCTTGAGAAGGCTCTGGCCCACACTGGGCTGTCGTGCCAATAGAAGAAGAAGACACGATAGAATACACGTTCTTAAAAAGATTTCAATATTACTTTTATTCCACGTGATTATAGAATTTTTATAATGTTTTAGGCTTGAATTGTATGAAAAACAAACTGATAAAGTAATTTTGAATTTAAAGTGAGGATTTTATTTACAACTAGCTCTATAAGCCCGGAGTTGCACGGGTGCACCCTTAATAACGGTGACTTGTATATTAGTTAAACTTATAACTTTATGTCAATCGATGCCCCTTCTCACTAGTCAGATCCCCCTATGCTTACGTAAGCTTTAAATTTAGCCAACTTTTTTTAAATTCGAAATAATTAAAATGCGCAATACTATTTCTATAGAGACGTCAGCTCGGGTTTTGCCTCCTTTTTTCACTTTAGGCGAAAACATCAACAAAGAAAAGAGCGCTACTTAAAGACGCCGTTAGTGCAAAAAGAAGCAGCAATTAAAATACGATATCTGCATCTCCAATAGTTTTGGCTGGGCGTTGAAGCGAGAGTCAGTCAGTAAGGACTTCTTTATAGATGTAGATAAATAAGCAAATATATGTTTTGTTTCATCAAAACAAATGTGTAAACATGATCTAATGTTGTTGCCGCCACTTTAACCAAATTGCATAAAAAATGAAAAGTGTAAAAAGTGTATGTAAAACATTTCTGTATTTTGAAATAATTTCAAAATTTATATCAGTGGTTGAAAAGTTAAAGGAATTTAATATAAAGAATGATTAAACTGCAGTTTTTTTTAAATATTCTTTTAAAAATAATTTTTTCTTAATGTATAAGAATGCAAGTTTATTTATGCTTCAAATAACTCACATTTTAAACCAATTTCCCGAAGAATAGCACAATTAAATTCCACATTCTGGGCTATACTCTTGACATGTTAATTAAATTACAGTGATTGATAACGCAGCAACTACGCATGCATATTGAATCGTTCATCGAAATTTGAATTACAGTAAATGTATGCCCGTCGTCAGTTTAACACTGAGTGGTAGATTTAGTAATGTGTCAAATGGGTCTTCAAAACAGTTCACAATAGCAAATTATATACTTGTAGAATAACAGTCAAACATAAATTTGTTATCTTACGGATAAGGTAATTGTGAATTAACGCATCAGTAAAATTATAAAATGTACTAAAATTAATTCACATAAGTATTTAATTTTAACATGATAACAAAACTGTCTAATATTTTACATAAATTATAACATTGTTAAAATTTTAATTATGATCTTATTTAAGTGCTTCTGTTATTTTTAAAGCAGTTGTATCTTGCATGTTAATCTGTACTTATACTGCTCATTCTTATATTTCTTTTAATAATAAAAAGTTTTTCATTTTTGTTGTAACAAAGTTTAGTAATAAAAAAAGCCATATTTTAAAAAACTTCCCCCTTACCCAGCAACTTTAAATAAGTATAATAAAAAGTGTTACATAGAAATTTCTTTTTAACTGTCTGCATATCAATTACAAGATGTCCATTTCATTTAAGAGGTTCAGTGCCGTCGACTTGTCTTGTCAGCGCCATTCGATAAGGCTATTTCTATGACAAATTGCGCATAAACAAAATTTAATAACAAATATTTAAACTAATTCTCAAGACCTTGATTCCTAATCTACAGCTCTAACTGAAGGAGTTGAATTTAAGCTCTGCACATTTATACAGATCAATATATACCAAAATACTGGAATCTATTCCTTATTAAAATCATTCCCTAGGTTTAAGATCTGGGGATCGGCAATTATGTATTTAGGTACAAACAGATATCTGTCATAGGGGTAAGGTGTGTGGCTTGCTCCTGGCTACATAAATTAATAATTATTCGATGTAATGTATCAGAATCCGGGTCTGAGAATATTAGATTATGTGGTTTGTGGAATGGAAATGTTACATGATTTAAACAATTAGTACAGGAGAATAGAATATACCAAACTTAAGTATTTGGAAGTATAGATCTATAGAGTAGAATAAATTTATAATTGTGAATCCAGTATAACATAGAATAAAACATTTACAACAAGAATAAAACCAAATAAATTTTTTCACGTGTAGTTATTTGGAATGTAGAAAAGAAATGAAAGTTAAAATTGTATTTTGTTGTGCATTTAGAGTAAAAGAGAGAGAGTAGATTTCAGAATAAAAACCTTTTGAACACCAAGGTGGTAAGTAACAATTTCGTAAATTGTTTGGAATTTTTAACTTTAAGAAATACTTTATTATGTTAATGACAACATTCTCAAAGGCTATGTCCTGACTACGCCACAAATGCCACAAACGCCACAAAGGCAACACATTTTGGCTACTTGGCAGAGTCAGTCCCCATGCTATTGCATCGCTTGACGCCCTTGGCGGGCGCCAAATTTTGTTGCTAGTGTGGCGTTTGTGGCGTTTGATGTCGTAGTGAGGACATAGCCAAAGAAAAATACAAACATATCGTTTAACAAATATCAGATTTCTCCGCCACGCACATAACTTAATAGTTTACAGAAATAACGCTATATATTTTAAATTCCTCTAGGACATTAAAATTTAAGTCATTTACGATAAAAAAAATTAAATAACAAAATTTACCAGTTGAAATATTCAATTATATATTATACGGGGGGGGGGGGGTAGAAGAAAGCTTACTACCCTTTCATTGTTCCTTTTACAGGCATCAGAAATAAATGCACTTACAGTCTCTAATGCATGTCAATCAAAAACAAATTATTACATGAAAAGAAAAAAAGCGACAAATATCTATAATCTGCAAATCACTAAAACCCAACTTAACTCCCCGATAATACTGAAACACTTAAAAAAAAAAAGAACAGGTTATTTTTCTCATTGGAGTGGGCGCCCCTAATTTGTGGATTATTAATCTGAAATAACCAAAAATAATACCTGCAAACATCATTAAACTCCAATCAAACTATCAAACATATTAAAAGAACATGTTCAATTCTCATGCACAAAAAAAACCCAGAATTGCCACATAAAAAAAAATGTCAGAAAAAGCCCCAACTCAAACTCATTGGGTAGGCGACCGCGACCTTAACTTATTGGTTATTTATCTAAAAGCAACCAACTATGAAACAACCGAAAATTCAACGAATATCAATAAATACGATACGAATGCTTCAAATAACACTAAAATCCAACCAAACTTACAAACTGAACTCAAACACATTAAAAGCACATGCCAAATTCTCATGCAGAAAAAAACAGACATTGACACATAAAAAAACCCGGGTAAAAGTGTCAGAAAAAGCCCCAACTCAAACTTAATGGAGTAGGCGACCGCGACCCTAAAACGCGAACTAAATATAAAAACCAAAAATTCAACACCAACCACAAAAACTCAAACACATAAAGTACATGCTAAATTCTCATTAACAAAAAAACAGATATTGACACATAAAAACAGGGTAAAAGTATCAGAAAAAAAACCCATTCAAACTCATTGGATTATTAATATGAATGCAACCAAATAGGAAATAACCAAAAACAACAACACTAAACACCAACCAAAACTCAAACACATTAAAAACACATGTTAAATTCTCATGCGCAAAAACCCAGACATTGACACATAAAAAAACAGGGTAAAAGTGTCAGAAAAAGCCCCAACTCAAACTCATTGGAGTAGGCGACCGCGACCCTACTTGTGGGTTATTAATCTGAAAGACACATACAAAAGGGTTGGATCGGGCAGACTGCCAACAGCACTTGGGAGGCGTCCATCTTTTACCAATGGAGCCAGCAACAGGATCAGGGCTGACAGGGGTGTTAGGTTACTGGTTCAATTAATGGGATTTTTCTTTTATATGGTGGTTAATGTAAAGAGGTTTTTGTAGTGATGGTATTTTGGGTGTTTGAAGGCATGTTTATTTAATAAATTTATTTTGGTGTAGAGGGAATTTACTAGAGAAATGCAATAAAAAATTTATGGAAATTTTTACATTTAAATTATAATTAATGCAGAAAGATCAACTGCACTGAGGGCATGTAGTATTGGGGCTAAAATAACAGTTCACAATTCAATAAGTTTTAACGTAGATTTTATTCAATAAAATGTTGATATTCTTGTAATTTTTTTATATAAAAATTTGAATTTTTATACTATTTTTATAATTTTATAAATTTAAATAAGTGAAATTATAGCATAATATTAACAGAAAAATTTGGTATCGAATATTAAAAAATATAAAGAACTCATAGGTATTTTATAATAAGAAGAGTCAAGACATTTTCTGCGTTTATTTTTTTTGAAAAATATGATTTGCAACCATATTACACAAAAACTAAATGCTAATAGTTTGTTAAACTAATTAGTTTGGGGTTACTTAACGACGATGATTTTTATGCTCTACGAAGTTTAACCAGTTTGGTGTCTACTGTTTAGAGCCAATTTAGTAAGAGCTATACATGCCAGAAGTAAGACTTGAAACGGTACCTGATATGGTACCGAAAAGACTCTTACCACTTGGCCATCGTTCCGGCTCCAATAAAAATAATACACTCCCCTTCGGAAAATCGATTCAGCTCTTTCTCGAATTTCTTCCCAAAGTTGCAGAGATGTACGTGAGAAAAATTTCTCGCTGCAACAAAACACCCTGAAAATCTCTAGACTTTCAGATGAACTCGGAGAAAATAAATACACAACATAAAAGCAGCGAGATTTCGCAGAATCCAAACAGTAAAAACAGAGCGGGGTGGCAAACAAATCTGATTTCCTTTTCAATAGGGCACGAAACACAAATGTTGAAACTACCATATATGGTACAATTGAGGTTCAAAATGTAACGTAACAGTGTTGTAAAAGCACCTTGCGTAAATTTTTTTATATTAAGTAATTATTATATTATATAAGTTTTTTTTATACATGAAGCTAACAAGTATATTTTTTCATCTTATTATAGTTAGACAAAATATTATTAAAAATAACAGTCTTGATTTATTTTGGTTTCTTAACTTTTCCCGGTTTATCTTTTGTTGTATAAATAATGAGTAAGTTAAATGTAGTAAAATAATTATGAACCGACATTAGTATTAAAATAATAGCTACTAAAAACTATAAAGTTATTAGTATCACAATGTGTCTTCTCTTCCTAAATCTTTTAACCTGAATTTTAGTTAATATAGATACATGAAAAACTAAAAATTAAATAGATAAGAACAAAACATTTTTAGGATAAATACAGAATTATTTAATTGTTCAGGTATATTGCTTTTTATTTCTCTAATCTTCCATTCAATTTAATAACTAACATAACGTCTGCCAATATGATTCGGATTTGTTAAAGACTTTTATAAAATCTTTGAAAATGGCATACCATTAACACTTATCTAAAGAAATTCTACAAATATACGATATTTTCAAAGTGTAAAACCAAATTTCAAACTTAACAGAGGTAAGTGGGATTGACTCTTATGCACTGAACTACTTCAATTTTCTATGAACTCTCTACGAAAGCAAAGAAAAAAAGATAAAATTAAACTACAAATATATCTTTTCCTGCTATAAATAGAATGCATAGATTCAATGTCGATGGTGGTTTAATCCGATAACGAAGTTTGTTGTTTACATTGCAGGTGGTTTCCGTAAACATAGCGGATTTGAGTTTGATTTCTGTTCGGAGGTAAAATTGATTATTAAAGTACGCTTCACTTCTTTATTTTGCATTAGAATTATTCAAGCTTGAGTTTGGTTTAATGTGAAGTGATAAGGCAGTGAATAGTGAAATGGCTGACATATTTTTAAAAACATTAAAAAAATAACTGATTGAAAGAACGATTGTTTTTACAATTGGTTTTCATATTTCCAAAATGTTATTTAATGGATGAATTAACAGAAAAGTATTTCAAAACATTCACAAGCAGGTTCCCGTCTTAAAAATTGATTATTTGTGTGATTTTAAAAGAAGATAAAATCTAAAATTCAAATAATATCCATCAGAATGTTACTGTTAAATTCACAACGGGAAAAATAAATTTTAAACAAATTAACATGAATATATATGAGATTTCCTTAAAATATTATTCCAAAACTAGGCATTTCATAGCATAGTTAATTAAACAATACTTTTAAAGTAAATCAATTAAAAAATTGATATTTGTACCAAAAAGCCAGCATAAATAAAATTTAGTGCAAATAAATTAGAAATGTGAAAAAAAACCTATAAAATATAATAGAGAAAAGCCAAAATGGACTAACTTATAGATAAAATGCAAGTCTAACTCAAAACAAACCCTCTATACTACATTGTTTGGAATGCAAACATTGTATCCTTACTCAATTGAAAAAAAGTCCAAACTTCAGGAATCGTGAATCCAAAACAGAATCACACACGTAAAACTAGTCCCACCTGAACTATAACAGCAAGTACATGTTATTGCTACCTTAGGATACAGTAAAAACAAAAACAGGAATCGTAGATTTCCGTAAAAGTGGTAATTCTACGTGTGCAAAAATGAAAGAGAAAAATATTCATTCAGTATTTTCTCTTATTCTATATTGAGGATACATACAGTTTCTCTTATTTCTATTTTCCCTTCCGAACACGAAAACTTTTATTTTACTACAAGGAAAAATGCATTTTGCATGGTTGTACAGGTATGTATTCGTATTTTTTTTTGTTTCATAGCATAAAAGGAATACTCGTATTTTCTTTTGGAGAACCATTTTTGTCTGACCTTTCATGCAAACGTATTCCCTAGCGGTGCAAGTTTTGTTACTGACGTCACGGTATGCGTTTTACTGTAGCTCCTTAATAGGGATTATATAGTCCCATGTGGGACTGGGAGAATACGTTCTTTTGGTAGGTATTTTTTAAAATTTAAAACTCATAAGCCACGGAGAAGGGATTTTTTAAAAATTTTATGCTTAAATCAAAATATAAAAGATTAAAGTTTACTTTGAAATAAATTGGAGTTAATATAACTTTTTTAAAAATCCTTGTTTGTTTGAAATTTTTCTAAGAAATAATAAGGGCAAAAAAACGACAGTATTTTTTTGGGGACTATATTTTTATTTTTTATTACCGAACTGCTTTAGGCATATAAAGCCTTTTGCAGACTCAGCAAATTCCCCAAAACTTATAGTACAAAGAGTGAATTTGCTCTTATTTTAATACTATATTTAATATTCTGTGCAACTATAACTACCAAACAAGGTAAATACTGTATTGAAAAGAAAGTATCAAAATAATTATTTTCTGATAATGCATATATTAGATTCCACACTAAGTTTATAATGGAAAAAGTGGTAGGTTTTATAACGGCTTTGTCCGTCCGTCTGCCCGTCATCCACATCATAGCATAAACCACAAATGATTGTTTATTGATAGAAAACCTACTTGTTTATTGATACAAAATAAAACATATCAAAACAAATATTAAAACACGCATTTCTCCAAACACCCTAATAGAATCTTCCGTGTCAAGTGCTACATTCTACCAATTTTTCTTGTTATTAATCCAACCCTAATCTATCCACCAGTGGTTTTGACATTCACGCTAGCAACTTCAGAGGCTTCAGGCGCAATCTTCAGCAGCATTTATCTATGGTAATCCGGGTTCCAACGATAACGACTGCCGAACAAGATGCAGGGTTTACCGGGGGAACAGGTAATCCGGTGAACGGTCACTTCACGAGCGAGTCGGATTAAAGGCATCGCATTTAACGGTGCTCGTTAACGAAAGGTCTTCAACCGAAAGGGACTAAGGGTCAGATGTTATTTTGGTATATTTGAGTTGATACACAGACTAATTTAGACTGATATTGGTGATTGAAAGTTAATTGAGAACGGCTACGAATATATTCGGATCTATCTAATACTATATTTTGATTCGAACTCGCAGACATTGATCAATTCACCTAACAAACGTCCGATTCCATTACTTTTTAATGAAAAAACTTTTCGCCAATGTTGATATTTTATTAGGGTACTCTATAGAAAGAATATATTTTATTTTTTCGTGTAAATTGTGTATTAAAATACGTATTTTATGTAACTTTAACATTAAATATTTCATATACTTTGAGTTTTTTTAATTGTAACACAAAAGAAAATTGACAATATGATGAAAATGATAAGTTCCTAGGGGGATGAGGAGTATCAGTAAATAACAGTCATCAAAATTAGTTAAATATTAACTATATGAACCAATCTGATTTGAAACAATTACGATAAAGTAAAAAAAAATACAGCATCGTCTGTTTTTTGAGTTCAAGAGCTCATAATAAATATAAAAGTACGGAAATCGTTTAAATTTAAATTAAATAAACGAATGGTATTCTTCAAACCTTACAAAACGGACAATTATTTAATTTTTCTATGATTCGGCCTTAGGAACAACATCATAGAGTATGACCACTTAGATTCTTTCAGAATAACACCACCTAACTGAATCTGGAAAGGTATGGCGTCTTGCTGAAGATAATCAGGGCAACAAATCAGCAAGGATTAGGCCCTTACTTATGGAAATGAAGAGCAACGCCCTTTCTTCCTGATGACGGGGAGCAGTGTGCACATTACAGGATGCTGATGTTCCCATTCAATTTACCGAGCTTTGTTGAGCTAAACAGATTTACGATTATTTAGGTGGTCCAGTTAACACTGACGCACAAACACTTTGTTGGAAATGAAACCATCATTTGTATGGAAAGTTTGTTATATTTGTATAGAACTGTACAGGGTCTTAACTATTATATATCTAAAGGAGGTATAGTTTGTCGAACGAACATTGATCAAGACAGACATACTAATGGTTCTGAAACTGAAGGGAGTTCAATTTGAATCATTGTAATTTTAAACCTCACTTAAGGCAGATCGAGCGTCATTGTACATTATTTGGTGCACTAGAACAATACCTATAAAGGATCCAACTATTAATTTTTGAGACAGTTGTACTTGTATCGAAAGTGAAATTTATAGAACATTTTGTGCGTCATGACATTATATAGTTTTAGAAGACTGATTGTTTATATTTAAACGATCAAACACTTAAAAGATGGAAATAGTTAGGTGAATTGAATTAAAATTATTCACCGCTCTTCAACATAATACCTGATTTAATTAAATGTCAATAAACGATTGTTTTTTTTTGTTACAATTAGACAATAGAAAACATCTTTTTATTGATTTGAAAATTATATTTCGCAATAAGAAACGTAATTTACGTTTTTACTGCTGCAAAATCCATACATTGATTTAAAAATTATATTTTACTTTCAAAATTTAATCTACTTAGTCACGCACACCTGCAATTAAGTTCATTTAATAATATTCATATCGACAAATATCAATTTACATAATTATTTTATTTATAGAACTTCCGGACTTCACACGCAAAATAACCGAAGTAGTCCACAAGGTAACGCCTATCAATCAATAAAACAATATACAAACAATCCTATCTATAATTGATCAAATTAGTCTACACAAAACAAAAATAGATTTAGAATTTTTTCTGATTAATTACGTTCTTTATATTTTTACTAGTTTTTCCTCTACAAAAAAACTTTTCGTCGACAGTGATAAATAGATAGGTACACAAAAAATACATCCGATTCTTCCCAAAAAAACGGACAAGACAAAGATAAAAAACAGAACACACAAAAATAATTCTAATATAGTTCGTTTCTACCTCCGTTCTCGTAGAAGACCCGTACCGCGAAGTGATTGGATAAGACGAGCGTGTCGCCTGCTTCTGTTCAATTAGTTTCCCGTGCATGTCGTGATGCCATTAGCCCGAGAGAAAAATCTATACGAAGTCATTTGCAGACGATAACGTACAATTTTCTGGCGTTCCAAACGGAAGATTTTTTTTCAAAAGATGAGTCTTTTATAAGAAAGGAATCACTAGATTTTTATTCGCTGATATTCTTTTAGTATTTTTTCTTAATTTGGTTTAGGTTTTGGTATTTTTTATTCTATTTTTAAGGAACTTTTATATAGAGATCATTTACTTGGATAACTTTTTTCAGAAAAACATCAAAATTCCAAGATGATTGGATAAATATTCTGGGAAAGCTGGTTAATCAATTGAACCTCGGGCTATTTTTTAAAGTTAGTAGAAAAACGTATTTGATACAACCATAAATTAATTATCTAGAATGTATTAAAATATATATAAATAGAGTTTGTTTTAAACTCGTTCAAAATAAATCGCTCATAAAATGTTGTTTAATACGCAAGTAAAGATATAATAGAAAACGCGACTATTTGAATAATTCAATTACGTATTACTAGTATTACGTACTACTACTTACGTATTACGTATTATTATTGTCTAGCTAAGCTAGACAACCTGAGATTAGTAAGAAGAAGAAGAAGACGTATTACTTCGACACAAGTTTGAATCTGCATACCGTGCCGCTGTTTAGTTTCTAATTTATTCCAAGTTACTTTAATTTGTTTATTGGAAACTAAATGTTAAGTACTTTTTACAAATGTCATTTCAGTCTTTTTTTAAAATTATGTAAAGATTTTACAAGAAATATGTAAACTTAATATACTTATTAAACAATTTAATCACTTTATTCAGAATTTTGTTAAATTTAAGCAAAAATTACTGCAGAAATTAAAAATGGATTATATCTTTTACTCAAAATGGTCACTTGGCAGTAATAAGATTTTTTGTTACAAAAAATGGAAATGCTATACCTGCCACAACTAATTAAATATATAACATTCCAAATTTGGACTGAGCTTCAATCTTGTCTAGCTGTTTGTATATTCTGTTTTAAAATTAATATTAAATGGTAATAAATCAAAACTGACTATTTTGTCTTAAACATTAAATAAGAACCAATATACTAAAGACAGCTACAGTAAACACAATTTTGATTAAAGTTTTAGCTGCAGCTCAAAAACAGAATCATCAGGACGAAAAAATAACCAAACTCATTTTTCAACACAAGCAATTTCATACTACCACTCACAAAAAACTAGGAAAATTAAAAGCGCTTAAAATAGTTCTCAAAGCGAAATTCGGAGAAGAAAATCAGAAATATTCTATCCAACTTGTAGAAACTTTTCGACTGTAAAATTTTCAAAATCAAGAAAATGTAATTTTAAGATTAAAGCAGTGGGGAGAAATGTTGCGTTTGGAATATCAACTTGAAAAAGCTTCTTACCACGAAATAACATCTCTAGAAGTTCAAAAGGCGTTCGTCCAACCTTTTCAGCTCGATTTTAGATAGAAATTACTCAGAAACAGTTCGTCGCTTTTGAAAGTAAATGTTATTACTCTTTTGGTTAGGGTTCAGTTTTCGTTCTTTTGAACGTGTAAAGTTCTGTATTAAGCCACATCATACTAATTCAACCGAGTTTGTTAGGTAGTTAATACAAGATAAATATAATAATCATTATCATAAATTATATAATCATTATAATATGACGCTGTTGTGGTGAATTTATATATTGAATGTTGTAAGTCTCTTTTGTACTAAATGACAGCTACCATCCAGAAACCTACATTTTAGCAATGAGGCATTTTAAAAATGTTCCATTGCTAAAAAGTAGGTTTTCCCCCTAAAGTCCCTATTTGCTTCCAAGTACAAAACATTGTATATTTTAAAATCCAGAACATTTAGTAAAGAAACATCCTACTTGTGACTAGAATATGCGTCATACTACTTTCAGTACCCGTTTTTAGAAATATTTCACTTTTATCTTTCGTAAATTCGCAAGACACGCAGTTTTAGAAAATACTGTTGTAAATAAACGATAAGGAGTATGATAACTCTGGAAATATGATACCATCCTAACTTTGTGTAAGTTTTCAGAAAATTTGTTAACATTTTTCTGGGAATAAGTAAAAACGTGTATTTATGATATTTATCTAAATGACTGAATGCTTGCTTGAACGGATTTAAAAAGCTGCATAAGAATGCTTGTTTCATTTCATCAAATTTCAGAAATCAAAGTATAGAGAAGAGAAGACGTATAGAGTTGCAGTTTTTCGCTAAAAGTATTCCATTTAAAAAGTACTGTAGCTTTACTACAACTTTTTTCTAAAATATGAAAAAATAGAATTTTTCTGAAATGATCAAACGTAAACGATTTTATTCCAGAAATTCAGAAAAAACTATAATTATAAATTTGAACTCGTCTATTTTCAAATGACTCTTCAAATAAAGGTTTAGCAAATAACCGAGTTACATTTTTTCACTAAAAGTATTCTTGTTTCACTAAAAGTAATCTTTTTCCATAGAATTATGGTTAACTGGAACTTTATTACAAATAAATAAATAATATTTTGAATAATACAGCACGGGCGATCAAGCTAGTGGTTAAATGTTTAAGGTCTATTTTTAGATCATCATACAAAAATTAATCGAAAGTTCGTATAGAGGAGACTCTCCTCTGTAGTCTACTGCAGAACTTTTTCTTTCTAAGCTCAATCATAGGATTTGCCTGAACTTCTCGAAAAATAAAGGAACCATTTACACCAGAAATCAGTGAAGGTCCATTACTAAAGCACTACTCTCGACGGTATTCTGCAACAAAGTGCTCAAATGAAGGTCCACCGTGAAATTGGGTTCCCGCCTTCCAACAAAAGCTGCGTTTCGATTGTTTAAGTAATGGTACAATTCTGAATATTCCAAACGCTGAGCAAGTTATAATAGAGATTAATATTGCAAGTATTTATTTTGATTAAAATAACGGTTCGTATAATGGGTTGGAATTATAGCCATAGGCACCTAAGCGCTGAGTTCAGTATAACTGGTAATTAAGAACTTCTAGACCTGGTGATGATTGGGGGGCACAGAATTCTAAATGAGAATTCCTTTAGGGGATTTTCCTAAAGCGATTCCTTCGACGCATGAGGGCATTCGAACATAAAAGGGGTCAGGTACTTGGGAATTAATTGGAAATTGCATGAGGTATGGGTTTAATTGGAGTTGTGAGAGCTGGTTCAATATACAATGAGAGTTTCGATTGGGTTGGTTAATATTGCATAAGGAGCTAAGCTCTGAATTCACATAACCATGTGTTTAAAGGTCAATACTAATCTAATTGGGACAGTCCGCTTGGAGTGATTCTGTTGAGAAACGTAAATTAAAATTAAGTATGTAAGAATTATTTAGATTTAGTATTAGAAAAGTGATTCATTCATCAACTAACCAGTTAAGTATATTTCGAATTATTGAATAAAAGTTCGACTTTTGGTCTCAAGAAAATATATAAATAAGTTTTAATTTTAATGCACAATTCTGGATTTTTTTTATCATATCTCATTGCATTTTATAAAAGAAACACGAATAGATATGCATTGAGAATATGCATGCATACAAGAATGTATTAAAAATGTATATAGCTTGGACAAAAAAAAAGAAGTCTACAAGTGAACTTCATTATTTTAGTTCACAATAAATCAAACAACAGCAAAAAAGAGACTATAAAGCCCAAAGGTCAAAACTAAAAGATACATAAAAGACAATAAGAAGATACATCTTTCAATATTCTGGGGTTCTTACAAACGCGCCTATGCCTAATCGAGCGTTCAGTCCAAATCCAGGCTCATGAGAATGCTCTGTGATAAACGATCAGCTTAAGTAGTCCCCATTCATAAATTCCCGCAGCAGTCTGGTACCTTCCGTTTAACCAAGAACGGACCGGATATCGTACTATGCTATCGAAAGTGACGTATATCCCCATTGAGTAGACGTGGTGAAAACGTAACTTTTCTACAAACTATAAGATAAATTCAGATGGCTACGGTACGGGCCTTCCGGAAAGTATTCCCTGAAGGTAAGAGGGCTTTCTTTCTCTTTCTATGGGCAAATCCATCATTCGATGCTTTTATACAATTCCCGGTTTCTTCTTGGAAGGTTTGGGGTTTGGTTGAATTATTGTCGCACTAGAGCTACGTGAGGGCTATTTGTGACGGGTGTTGTAATTTAGAATCAAAGTCAAGTGACGAGCCGACGCCTTAGTAGGCACTCAACGCAACTTTTAAGGACTTAGGCGCATTTTTAACGTGCACTCTTTCTGCGCGGAGTATTATTCGTCAGACGTTTTGGTTGCACAAGCAGTTTATAGGTTATCAGTTATTTTTGACAATGTCAGGGTACGAACCTTGGAAACATTCGCATGCAAGGTATGCGCCTTATCAACTAGGTGTTTCAGCCCCTTCTTGGAGAGAGAAAGTGTAATTTGCTTACAGAGGTTTGAGATTGACTAGTTTATATTTAGTTTTTGGTAAAATTAACATCACATTAAAGCTACACGTGGGCTATAGATGACGCTCCTCGTAAGTTATAACTATGGTCAAGTGACGAGGCCGACAACAGAGCTGGCACCAAATACAGCTTTACATCGACTTTGTATGCTTTGTCAGGACTTCAGGCAATGACACATTCAACGTACATTAGTCCCATAAGCAGTGATATTTTTGTAAGTGGGATAGTTATTATTTTGGCTCAGCACGATCCATTCATAAGGTGGCTGAGGCGAGCACAGAACCTCGGAAGAAATCCTCAGTGGCATGGCGCCTTAAACTTTTACGCTACGAGATGAAGCAGGAGTTGGTTAGTTTAAGATTAAATGCATAAGATTTTGCATTAGGTTTGAATTTTTATGAACCACAAACATCGAATTCTACTAGTAAACTTTCTAGTTGACTAATTTTGCAATTATAAGTTAAGGCAATGTTCAAAAACATTGCAAAATTTTCCTAAAATTAAAAAAATTTAAATACCGAGAAATAATTAAGGATAAATATTTTGGGCAAAGTTATTACTAAGAGCAAAGCAGCTGTAATTGACGGTGAACTTCAAAATAATACATTACAAATAATTTCTTCTTTAAAATAATATTAACTAGGTTCTATTCATCTAGATAAGGGTAAATAAAAACAATAAATTCAAGGTAACAAAAATGTTTGTCTTGAGTATCAAAGCACGCAATGATTAGTTATCTATAACATAGCATACTTAGAATCTTTCGTTTAAATAAAAACGACAAAATGTAAATTAGCTATGAAACTTTTTCGATATAATTATCTGGAGAGATTGAAAAACTTCCTTTTCTACGTTTTTTAAAGCGGATCCAGCTTTAATCCTTGCTTTTAAAAAGGTGTAGATTATTCGCTGTGTGTTAGTTGGAATAGGAAATTATTTGGCCAATTTGTGAGAAAACTAAGAAGTATTTGTTAGAGGAACGGAGAGTTAGAAAGTTTCATGTTGTTAATTTGCATTTCGTTATAAAAGTAAAAGAAGGAATTTTATTTTTGTGTTGGGCAGCAATGAAAAAATGGTTCATAATTTCACGTTACTTTAGTGTGGTTCATTCATTAACACATTGACATCTTTATTAATAAATAAAAACGTTAACTTTAGAATTTTAAAATTCGGTTTTTGCATTGCATAATTTGTCTTACATAAATTAATCAGTAATATGGTCGTTAATTGTCTTATATTTTGTTTATATTGATAAACTTAAGCAGAAAGCTTATTTTCGCAGGTCAAATTTTGTTGTCAATCGTCGTTAATGAGTTTATTTTTTGTAATTCTGAAAAGAAAATTCATTAAAGTTTAATTTTGGGCAAAACAAGTTGGTTTAGTAATTTAAAAAATGGTATTAGAAGCTAAAATATAATTAAAATAATTTAAGTAATTGTGTAATGAATTCAATGTAAAATTTTGAAGTATTTTACACACAATAAAAAACCGATTTATGTCTCTGTTTCATTATTATGTTATTATGAAAACAACCGGAAGGCAAAAAAAAAGAACTGTAGAACATAAAAACACTGTTTTAACACATTAATATTTATTAAAAAATAATCATGAGCTAAGTGATTTTTTTAAAGATACTTGCGACAATGTTCTGATTAAAAAAGGGAAAAAATCCCGATTCCTGGAAAAAAGGAATCTTGGTTTATGGAGCATAACCTAACCTCGGCGATTTTTTTTAGGCATATTTATCTTTAGAAGTAAAATGCATTATACAAAGAGGACCAATGACAGAGATGCTACATTTATGGTCTTGAGGATCAGTCTCTTTAGGTTTTTGTTATTTTAGAAGGCTAGTTCTTATCGCTGCTGCTACTTTGAAAAATATGATTTAGTATAAAACGTATTGCAATATAGAGAAAATAAAAATTACGAATAAAACAGTTTTGTAAATTAAGAAATTAAACAAAATTTGGATTTTGTGTGAAGTATATAAAATAGTTTTCAAACAAGTAAATAATTTGTATGATGTATTTGATAGTGTGAACAATATAAAGAAATATAATTATATTTTTAAAACACCCACATATTCGACAGCAATGTTATATGCATATACTATACACTTTAAATTTTAATCCTGGAAATTATGAGTATACGTGTAGAATATCACTTAAAGTTAAAAAGTTTGGCAATGTTACTTTTTAGAAGTTAAGCGGTTATATGATAAGTTTACCATTTAAATGGGAACACTATCAGTATCATGTACTATACATAAATTGCTTTTTACGAGATAAATTTACATTTTTCAATATCAAAAACATGATATTAAATCAAATGCATAAATATCAAAATCTATATGAAATATTCTCTAGAGATAGAGGATGCTTAAAAAAAATAAGAGTACGAACCGCTAGTTTCATCCATTTGCTCTTGGTGCTTGCAATGATCTTCTTGGTCTTCTCCGGCATGGCCTCTAGGTCATCTTCCACCTTAGCCCCTTCTTCACCCACGTCCTCCGTGTCTGTCTCGCCGCCGCCGACGGAAGGGCTGCGACTTTCAAACTGAACTTTCTTGCCCTTCTTGCCGCCGGCCGCGGCTGCTGCACCCTCGCCCTCCGTTATCTCCTCCGTCTCCTCACTTCCGTTCCGCCCCCGGTCGCCGTACGATTCCAGAGATCCGTCTTCTTCCGACAGTCCTGTTCCTGTTCCATCCGTTGTCCGAATCTTCCTGACGACGGATTCCGCAGAGCCGTAGTCCTCAATAGACTGGCTCGCGAGTGAGTCCTGTCGGCTGTCGCTCACCGCTGTCGCTGACTCGTCGGTGAGGACCCCTGACTCCAATGAGTCCTCCGCAGTCCTGTTCGGGGTGTGTTTGGGTGAGGATTTAGAGACCGTCTGGAAGAGGGAGGCGAACTCCTCCGTGGCTATGCTCTTCTTCCGCCTCTGCTTATCGGCGAGTGTCTCTTCCGCGAAGGTGACCGTCCTCTCCCCAACCAGATCGTCCTCTTCCTGCATGTACTCGTCATTTTCTCCAGCTTGTGCCTCGTAGTAGTCGTCCGGATACTCGGACGTGTCTTGGAACTCGTCTTCCGGAAACTCATCCGGAGTGTCGTCTTGGTAGATGGTGGCGTGCTTCACTTCCTGGAAGCTTCTTCGTCTTTGGCCGTGATAATCCACCGGCGGCTTGTAATCTTCGGGGTAATCTTCTTCTATGGATTGTTGTGGGGGTGGGTAAGACTCCTGGGAATGATCCTGATACTGCTCTTCAACTTGCTCTGGATAAGCAGGCTCTGAGTAATCAGGATACTCGCTATTTGGTAATACTTCGCCAATGGGTTCTTCAAACACTTCTTGATCTTCTTCAGCGCTTATTTGGGAAGGAAATGGTTCAGGCAAAGGTTGTACGCTGTGATCTTGTATGTCAACGACAGGCTGTGGCTCTTCATAGACAGATAGCTCACTTTCACTCTTTACACTGTTGGATCTTGACTTGGATTTCGATCCTATTTTAAAAGTATCCATTCCAATGTTGAAAAGACTTGTCATACTACCACTTTTAGAGCTAGCAGCAGCAGTATTTGAAGAAGAGACAGGTGGTTTTGTTTCCTTTTTCGACAGTGTAGGCATACTCATCATTTTATATCCCTTTGAAACTGTGCTGGAGAGTACACTTAGTATACCACTTGAAGTGGCAGAAGTGTCCTCCGCAACAGAAGTCGCCGAATTTGAGAGTTGTTTGGTCGATGGTGTGATGGAGTTCGTAACCGGGGTCTGGCTGAGTATTGCACACGATGAGGTCACAGGATCGGAATACTGTCTCTGTCGACGTTTGCTGTTTCTAGAATTTTGTGGTGAGTAACCCTTATGTTGGGGAGATGAAGAAAATCTCTCATTTTTTGCTGCTCTTTCGTGTTCACGCAAAGGTTTTTCTGGTGGAATGTCTTGCGGCTCTACTTGTTGCTGTGTGTATCCTTCCTTGTAGCTTTCTTCAGATTGTTCGTAATAGGCAGTTGGTGGGGGTTCATTTTGCGCGCTTTGATTTTCGTGATATCCACTGTAATCAACCTGACCACTTTCTTCATAGTTATCATATGTTGGGACTTCTGAAGGATAACCGTAGCTTGTTTGTTCGTAGTTCTGGGTGTCTTTATATTGCGTATCCTTTATTTCATTTCCATAATCCAAATAAGGCTGATCAGCCTGATTATACTGATTATCACCGTATGTGGCCAAACCTGTATCGTAAGCTACGTTCCCGTATTCATCTACTGTAGGTTCTTTATAGGACTGATAATCAGAGGTGGCAATATTTGCTTGTTCGCTACCGTATGGGTATTGATCATTCGTTTGTTGCGTTTCGCACCAACTTTGATCTGTCTTCTGGTTCCAGTCGTAGTTCTCGGTCTCGATACTACTATTCGGATCTATATACGTTGAAGAACTTTGGTAATCTACTTTGTGCTCAATGTAAGTTTCGGCTACGTACGACGGCTGATCGGTTTCTTGTGGATAATAAGTACTGCTGTATGTGTTTGATTCGGATGGAAGAGTTTGATATGTTTGCTCATATGTTTCCTCGACGTAAGATGGTTTCTTCGGAACGTTTTCGTAGCCACGTGAGGCATTTTGGTTCTCCGTAGAGCATTTGGCACTCATATTTTGTTCAGGTGACAGCTCTGTTACGTAACCCTCAGCATCATAAGAATCTGAATCAGTATTATTTTTGTAATCTAACTGCGTTAGAGCAGTGGAGTCTGGTTCTGTGTCGTACTTATGTTTTGAAATGTGCAGACTTTCTTTAACCGGGGGCACTTTCGGAAGGGTATGCGTGTACTGAACTGATGTAGCCGGTTTAACACCTTGTGATCGATCATATGTTATCTTCCCTTCTTTGTCAATGTAAGGCTGGGGAAGTTTGCGACGCGTTGGTGCTGGCGAAGAACTTTTACTCTGTCTTTTGTTTTTTTGAGGGGGATAAGTGCTGTTACTCCCCTTCTTATTAATGGGTTCAGTTCTCGTAAGCAATTCTGTTTTCTTAATTCTGCAAGGTTGGTAAGGTATCCTGGGCAGTTCTTTTACACGGCGGGGTTTATCTTTGCTAGTAGTTTCAGTGGAACTTTTACTTTTATGCTTCGATATTTCAGAATGCGGACTTTTGCTCGAAGTTCTTACCTTATCAGAGACGTGTATTTCTGCCGTTGTTGTTCGAGGTTGATGTGAAGGGCTCAAAGGTGATGCAGTAACATCAACCACGTTTTCCAATTTAAGGTGAGCGGGACTGCGATCCCCATTGTTAGCTGTGTCGGAAGTAGCATATTCAGGACTAATCTCTGTAACCGGAGTCAAAGCATGTCCTTTCTGCCTTTCCTCCAGAGTATGTCCTAAAAAACTTGGATCTGTTGCATAATCAGAAGCCACACAACCACGTTCTGGTGGTACAGGGGGAATTATTTGAATGTTAGATGCATATCCACTACTTCCATAAGCTAAGCCCAGACTTCTACTAGGACTGGGTGTTTCAGACCAAGACGTTCCAGCTCTAGCATATCCGGGATCTTTGGTATCGAGGCTTGAATCAGGCGTATATAGCAGTACGTCTGGGTCCAACGTAGTTAAGGATGTTTCAACGTTCGATGCCTTGGAAAAATCATCGTAATTTGAATGCCGAAACTGCGCTAAAGACTCAGGATCAAAACCCCCTCCAGCCTCCGGCACTTCCGATCTGGTGCGAAGAGGAGAGTTTCGGATGCTATTTAACGTCCTGTACACGGCATCTCTCGCTATCGTAGCTCTCTGCAAATTAGCAGACAGTCTGTCTAGTTCTTCTAAATCCCGTTCGCTGATGCAAGGTGAACCTCCCCTGTACCTTTTGTAGTCAGAGGCCGTAAATACCTCCCTACGAGGGTACTGTAGCAAATCCGGGTGGAAGTACGCAGGACTTCCACCTTGGCTACCCCACTCCGAAGTGGTCTCGGAACCGTATCGGCCACCTCCCAAGTCGGTCGATGAGGGGAAGATATCCCCGCCGTCACTTGACTCGGGCCCTCCAGAACTGTGCTTCACCAAGAACCTCTCTGCGTCGCTGGTCACAGAGGACGCCATCAGGTCCTCAGTGTCCTCACCGCCGTTGCGTATGACCTGGAGAAGCTGCGCTATGACGTTTTGCTGTTCGTAGAGGAGGATCTCCAGCCTCTCCAGCTTCTCCCACATCTTGACGTACTCTTGGGAGAGTAGGTCCACAGCCCTCCAGGCATACCGCAGCTCAACTTCCAGTTCCCCGAGTCTCCCCCCGAGGCGATCCATGAAAGCGTCCACAGCCTGTTCCACGCGGCTGCCATTGAAGACACCGCCTCCAACAGCGCAGAACTCCACGTTGGAGGGGGAGGACACGCCTCCGCTCTTGCTGTTGCGGACCAGATCCATGACCAATCAATCAGTCAGCAGAAACGTCGACCGAACGACCTCTCTTCGGCCTTCTTCTACCATTGCCTCCATTTTCCATATTGGACTCAAGGAAACAAGATTGGCGAGGAACTGGACATGTCTTTATCACGGATATAGGCCAGCAACGAATTTATAAAGATTCTTTAGATATCGATTTAGAATGCAGACCTAAAGTTATTTCTGCTTCATTTTAGAATGCAAATTATTTTCAAGTGTTATGTCCTCTTTCCATTATAATACATTTTAGTATACAGTTTAGAAGTAAATGCGATGGCTTATTTCAGTTTATAGTGAAATTTACGAGTTTGTATTTAATCCTTCCAAGTTATCCTATACCTCGTTACGTTGTTAAGGATATGAACCTAATGATTATAACAAAGTATGGTTGAGTGTGGATTACTTACTATCATTAGCAAATGAATTAGTTTTTGAAACAAATACTATGTATGCACTATTTGGTACCATTCTCTATTAAGGAGGTGTATACAAGGTACCCAGTCTGAGAAGTTAAAATACATTACACTGAACATTAATACTATAAGACAGTTATCACAGAGAAGAAAATCTACACTATACAGATATTTATGATTTTTAAAAAGATTCGAAACTTAAATATATATATTTCTATTTTAGGGTCGAAAATTGGAAAAGTTCGTACAACTTATATCTAACTACGAAGAACACGGGCAGCTTTAAGTCACTGCATATTGCCAAAAATGGGCCACATTAGATAATTAAATGTTTCGAAAAATGTCTGAGAATGCTAACGTCAATAAAGAAAAATACATTCAGACTTTGTTAAGGTACAGAAAGTTATTAGTGATTAGGCAGAAAGAAGATTGATTATGATGACACTATTTTGATATAGAAGTGTGTCGTTGTTTTATAATTTAATAAATTTGAAAAGGGTTCTTTCTAATTAAAACACGGATGCGATACAAACATTTATAGAATTTATCAAGAAACTTTTAGATACTATCTTCAAATAATTCTTAAATAGTTTCAAATTTTATACACGTAGCTAACTATAGTAAATAAACGGAAATTAAGTAGCACTTGTGAGTGAAACATGATGATTTGTTTAGCCACTTTAAAAAAAGAAATGGGTATTTTATAAAAATAATTAATTATCTTTTCTCCATACTAATTACATTTTTATAATATTAACAAATCAATTCTTTATGTAACGTTGAGGAATTCAAGTTTAAGAAAAGTAAAACAGATTAAGAAAAATAATATATAGCTGTAATCCACACACTTCAACCATTTATAATTTAAGTTATGTGCTCATGTATAAACAAATACATCTTTACCATTAAAGCCTATAATTCTGATTCAGTAGTAACTTCAAATCATTAATTTTTTTATTTTATAATTCTTAAACAAATTAAGCCCAGTTTTATAACGCTTCCAACAAATGAGTATTTTTTAGTAATATTATGCCAATATCCAACAGGCAGATTATATTGGACTCATTGAATAACTTTTGATAGATTTTTTTCAAAGCAGAAAATGTTAGAAATTATTAGCTAATCAATTATTTTCTTTCTTCCGAAGAATGTGTTATGCAATATAAATTTGTTTGCAGAATAACGAAGAATAAATTCCTGTTTATAAAAGCTCAGAAATCAGAATTTGTGGAGGCTGGTAAAAATTCATGAATAAACGAAAGCTTTTATTCTTTTTTATGTATCCCAAAATCTTCGAAACGTTGAATTTATTATCCTAAACCACAATCCTCACTTCACAAAACGAAGCATCCGGGCTTAAATTTCGTTGAAACACTTCCGTAAGTTTAAAAAAAAAACGAACACAAATTTTAACAAATAAAACCAACAGAAAAACTCAACGATATATTCCACAAACTTCCAAAAAAAAATTATTTCCTTCGAACAAAACACCGCAATCCTTCCTCGTGAATTCTTGGACAAAACAAACCACCGTGCGAAACACTCACACACTTTTTTCACAAGGTCGTTTTATGTACACTGCACTCCGGGTTGAATTAATCCAAAGAAAAAATGTATCCAAAAAGAGGCCTTATATTAATCCATTCGGGCATGTATATAATCCACCGGCCATGTATCAGGGCGTCCCCTTTAATAAAGGAGCCCCAAGAAGCAGGGGCTTAGAGTTCGTCCGCCGCCCCATGGAGTTTTGGCAAACTTTTGGTGGTCAGGAAGGAGTCTGTGACTGAAGTGATCGACTTGTGGCTGTCCGGTTAGGGTGCGGTAGGTGGCGCCCCCTATGCGGGGCGGTTCCAATGGCGGGGGGTGGGGGCGCCCCATGCGCAGCCCGGATTATCGATCCTGGCACGCCGATGACGTTGGTTGTGACGTCACGGGGCGAGCGGCCCGGGAAGGTGGTTTTGGAGGGAGATTTTTAAGGGGAATCGTCCAGTGATAGGAATTGTAAAACAAAGTTAAAAATATTTAGTTGAAGTGCTAATTTTTTACTTTTTATTTTGGTAGGCAAAAGTAAATAACAGATTAATACGTTTCACTAAACACCTTCAAACAAACTAAACTTATTTTGTTGGGGCAGTTTCTTCATAAGCAAAAAACTCTTTCTTACATTTAAATGATACATAGAAATTTTAGCAAGTTAGCAATACACAAAGGCAATGCTTTCGGAGTTTGTTTTTGACCAATATTATAGTTGGCCAATATTAATGCAAGAATAATTAATGTTGGAGATTAATTTAAAACGGTTTTTAAAAATGCCCTTAGTCACGCATTTGTTTTACTTTTCTTTATTCGGTAAAATACAACCATCTTAAAAAAAAGAAGTTCTAAGAAAATTATAAATACTCGCCAAAATTTTTATCGAACAAGTAGATTTGAAAAAGTAACAATCCCCCAGAACTGCTTTCACACAAGATTTATACAACATAGAAAAAAATCACCAAACACAGCATTTACTTGTAATTTAAACTTTAAAAAGACAAGTTATTTTCATAAATTTCCTTCCGAAAATTAAATTATTATTTATTGTTTGCAAAATTTATTTGCAGTTCAAAGAACAGTTAGGCAAAATTGCTTGATTCAAATCCTAGGATCTGTTCCGGCGACATTTGGTGTGATTGGAAAATGTCGCCAACGCCTTAAATGACGCGAGCTTCTTTTAAATAAATATCAACATAAAAATTAAAAAAAAACACCTTTATTAGAAATATTTAGTAAAAACAAAGCATAAAACGACTCAAAATTGCATTAAAAATAAAGAAATGTAAATTAAAACTAACCAGCTTTTTATGAAAAAAAAATACAATTTCTTGCCACTTTCTTAGTTTACAAATGTTGAACAATCAAAGCCTCTATTGTGGGATTCGTATTTATCTATGATAGGAAAATCAGGAGTTCTAAGTATTTTTAATCAGGCATGCAGCGGTGGTAAAATTGAGGAGCTTATAGCCGAAATAAATTTGAATAGCGTGATTAATATGAGTTATGGTACCAATGTCTTAACAAAAATAAGAAACAAGTGTAATTTAGAAAAATTTGATTTTAAGGTACGGATAAAGCGACTTTTTAGTGGGGGAAAAAAATCTACTTTTTTTTTTTTGTCGCCATTTTTAAAATTTTCGTAAAAAGAACTAGGTAAATTTCTAATTACGCAGTTGTATTCTTTATAACGGTTCAAATACGATTAAGAATAGCGTAATAGAATTTTGCAGATTTTTTATAAAGTTTCGTTTTATACAAGTTTTCCGTCATGTATATCACACATAATAGCCCACGCTATTTTAAGAAAAAACAGTTTCGTAATAGATTTTACTTCAAAATATTATTCTAGTTTTTAAAATTTTATTTACAAAAATAGGCAAAAGTTAAGCGTGATCAGGCCATAAGACTAATGTTTTGAATTTGCTCGATCGATCGTTGATCGGATTTAACGAAAATCACCGGCGATATCGCATCCGTAATCCGAACGTTCACGAGACGACATCGGCAATCGGTGAACGAAATTCTATCGATAAAAGTCATTGATTCGATATCGGTCAAAGGAGAAAATTCGATCAACGTAGGTTTCATCGGAAAATTATGACGAATCATATTACTAATATTATTTTATGAAATTTTATATTACTTTAAAGTATATTTTGGCATACTGGATGTATAATTTTATACTGGAAGTAATTTGTTTTTAAATTTGATTTTATTTAATGAAAACTGCAAAGCATTAAAAAGGATTTTTGACTACATAAATAACATTCATTGTATTTCTGCACTAAGCTATTAGGCTTATCAACAGTTTGTGGTTACTAGATTTACAAACAGATTCTGGGTAATATTCTTTTGTTATAATGAAGCTTTAACCAATATGCATGTTTAAAAGTTAATTACTGGTATTAATTTTGACCCATACCCAAAGTTTTACATACTTTAACTATATTTTTTTCAGATAAATAATATGACCTATTCCATTCTTTGTTTTAATTTCATGACTTTTTCGAACGGTAGACATCCTGATAAAGTACGAGAGAAAACCGACTGAGAAAGGAGAAAAATTATTCATGTCGTCAATTTTTTTTAGGAGAAAGGGGAAAATATCAGGAGATGATACACAAATTTCAGGAGTTATAAGGGCCCTTAAAAAATAAAAATGAAATTCAGGAGTTTTTTCAGGAATTTCAGGAGGCGTACGAACCCTCATATTGTGCTGGTTTGATTCGTATTATCAGGTCATTACAAACTGATCGCTAGGACAAAAATAAATGTTCCTCAAATATTCATTTTAAATACAGTTTCCCATGCTGTTGTTGGTATGGCAATAACGATTTAAATTGATAAAAATGAAGTTACAATGCTATTCAAATAGGGAGGGAGTCGACAGACAGATAGAACGATGTCTGTCTGAACATACAAGAAAGCGGAATAAAGTATGAAAGATTGGTATACCCAAGTCTAACAAAAAAATATATTATATAACAAGTGTATATTTAAACAAAAAAAATATTTATTTTTAAGGTACGACGGATAGAAGCGATTTTGAAAGGGGGACGGACGAACAGCTTCCGCATGTCAATTTCTACTTTTCATTTTTTTTTTCAATTCGTCCGTACCAATTTTTAAAAAATTCTTACTAATTAAAAAAAGAAACTAGGGTAAAACTTAATCTAATCAAATACGCACAGTTTGTCCTTTTCCTTTTTATAACGTTTCAAATACTATTTAAAAATAGCGATAAATAAAAGAGGTATTTTAAATTTTTATAAATATACAAGTTTTCAAGTTTGTTAATTACAAGTTCTCACTGTCTAACTATTAAAATGTATATCTAACAACTAAAATAATACCCCCATGGTTTCTGATTTTAACGAAAAACACATTTCTGTTAAATAATTTTTAGTGTTTCAAAATTATTATTCTAGTTTTTAGAATTCACATGTTTACGTTTCTCATCAGTGTCTTAATACAACACAAAAAATTGTTTTCTGAAGCGGTTGGAACAGAGCCATAAGACTTATTTAAAGTTGAATATCATATTGCTGTTGGGGCTTATTAATGCAAGAAAATAATTTACTGCTAAATATAAACTGCAAAGAATTTTTTCGTTAGATAGAGAAGTAGCAACACCTGGCGTTGTAACACACAATATAAGTTAGGCTTGCTAACGAAGCTACTGTTTTCATTTTTAAAACTAAAGAACAAGAAATAAACTATAATAGTAACTTATGGTTTTTAAATAAAATATCACAATTGTTTTCGCATTGTACACTGTCAAAAATTTTGTGCTTGGTTTCACCATGATATTGGTTCCTAGTAGCTGCAACGGCTGAATAGTGAAACGTTCCACCATATTTTTGGTATTCGGTTGAACCATTTCTCAGGTTTTTGTTTCCAAATCCAGAAAAAGGGTTCAACCAAACACCGAAAAAAAGGTGAAACATTTCACCATTCAGCCGTTGCAGCTACTAGGAACCAATATCATGGTGAAACCAACCAATATCATGGTGAAACCTAGCACCAAATTTTTAACAGTGTAACAAATACTTAGACTTCATTAACATGAACTTGCTTAACGTTAATTCCACTTATAATGAACCGAAAGGATTTCCCGGACTGTTAATCATTGAACTATAAAAAGTGGTTTTAACATTAATCATTTCACATGAAAACCCTCTTAGTATACACCATAAGTTTTGCACTTTTTATTTTTCGTGTGTGTACTTCAATTTTTTAATCGAAATCAATGATGAACCTGTAAGAATATAAAAAATGGCTTTCCATAATTACATTGATCCTCTTATTTAACCCTATTATTTGCATTTTATACGTTATTATAAAAAATATATTATATTTTAAGTATTCACTTATTATAAGTCGAAATTATAATGATGTCTAACATCAAATTCGGTTAACTTGAATTATTTCCGAATTTTCATCAAGTTCGCGTTAACAAGGTTAGACTATAAAAACCAATTTTCCATATTCTACAAGGACAATCCAAAATAACAAGTATCAACCAACATACTACTTACACATTAACCAAACTATAATAAAAAACACAAATGTTCTACTTTCCGAAAGTTTGTAAGAAAGTTTCAAAGAATTGAAACATAAAACTATTAAAATATATGCGAGAGTAACAAAGATAGTATATAACTGATAAGAGAAGTCTACATGCCGCGTAGACTATGTTTTCTCTTGGGCTGTAAGGTATGGGGAGGGCGACCGCATTAATTTTCGACATTCCACAAAGTTTGAGAATGAAATTGGATTTCTCTCGAAGCGAAGTTAAGGGGAAACGAAGCAGACGATATATATTTTTTAAATAATTTCTGCGCTGGAATATGAAGAGAATAAAATCATAAGGGAAATTAGTGTCAAATTTCAAAATGTTAAATTTACGGCAAGAAATGTTTTTTGGATCATGATTAAGAATTAGAAAGAAAAAAGTATAAAGAGAGTCTGTCAATTTATGCCGATAGAATTTATTTGAAAACTTAAACTAACGTCGACTATTTAGATAAACTTTAGCAAGTAGGGATATTTAAAAAGTCAAAGTGTAGGTAAATAGAAAAAAAGTATAAAGAGAGTCTGTCAATTTATGCCGATAGAATTTATTTGAAAACTTAAACTAACGTCGACTATTTAGATAAACTTTAGCAAGTAGGGATATTTAAAAAGTCAAAGTGTAGGTAAATAGTCAAAGTATGTAAAGTATTTAAAGTCTACCCAAATAGTCAACGTCTAAATTAAGCATTCAACGTTTAGTTTCCTGGATTCATAAAGTTTGTACTGTAGGTCGAAAAGTGACATTTCTGCTATTTAATTAAAACTCACGACGGTGTAATACGTTCTAGGAATACTACTTGTAGTTTAGCATTTAAAAGCTGTAGAAATGTCATATGTAAATGACGGAAAAAAATAATATATTTAATGTATTGTATGCAAATGACTCTTTAAACAATCGCTGAAGTTTAAAAGCTATACTTTATTCTTATTAAATAACAAATTAATAAAAATTTAATTTAATTGTTTTTAAAACTAAATAGTACTTTATCTTTTATGTATTAGTTGGTAAATTCATTAAAATTGATAATATGTACTCAACATTCTCCCATATTATACTTTAACATATAATATAGGTATTTTAATGTTACTTCACAACTATAATCTTTTATGCAGATAATACGGACAATAATAAAGTAAAAACATTGAGATTAATTAAAATAAACATAAAATAAACTATATATTTATGTAAATTTGACATTTTTAATGCAGGTCATGCGCACATGAATGTAGAATACTAATTGTATATTATGATGGAGAGTCATTAGGGTACTTGACTTTATCGCTAAAATACCTTCCAATATAATTTAAATTACAGTTTAAACTCAAAACTAACAAAGGTACTGTCGAACCTCGTTAACGCAAACTAGCCTAACACGAAATTTTGTTTAAGATGAACTGAAAGCATTTCCCCGGCCAATAAATCTTAGAGTTAATAATAAAAAGTTTCCTAACGTGTAATCGCTTTTAACGAAATCCCGCTTAACGCAAACAAAAAATTTGAATTTTTTTGAAATTTTTTCTTAGTAATTCGAAGAAGAAATTAAACAAAACATTACATCAAGGGGCAAACGATCATTATAAGAATAAATTGTCTTCTATTTCTGAAAAAATCACGATATCTCCCATGATTTGTCAGTTAAAATTCAATTGGTGTTCCTTAAAAATTACAATTCTATAATATGTACAGCTGGGGAAAAAAAAACGATCCACCCTTCGTTTTTCGGCTGCTATTGATCAGGGAATTTTGTGAAAGGTGTCATTTTTCAGGAAATAGCGTAAGGAATTCAGAACTGGCAACCAAAATTGTATAAGGGGTCGTCTACATATTAAAATGAGTACCAACTTTGAAAATTCCAATGGCAACACCCAATTTTTTTTATATAAAAATGTTTATCATCTTCAAAATACCCCAGATCCAAAAAAAAATGTATTAATTTGCATTATTTGTTGAGATATAAGCATTCGAAGTTGAAGGCCCATAATGTTAAAAAAGTTTCACAAACTTTTATTTATACCTCCACAAATAAAATGAATTAAACCAACATTTTTTTTTCATTATATTCTTCTTAATCTTCCAAAAACAAATCACACAAGTTTTTTCATCAATTTTTAATTATTATTATTTTTTTATTTAAATTTAAATAAGAAAAAATAAATTATGAATAGCAACCCCAAATTTTTGTTACATAAATCGATAAAGTAGATCAAGTAGAACCAAAATCCCGAATTTTTTAATTCAACAACAATTATTTGCCGAGTTATTGTAAAAATACTGAAAAAAAACGAATTTTAGGGACCGTGTAAAAAATTACTTAGCAAATTGGACACTAATTTGCATTATCGTTTGGTGGTTGAAAAGCGTTTTTGGTGAATGTTTATTCAAATTATTGATGTCTGTCAAATGTCTAAAAATCTTTTCTTGTTTCAAGTGCATACAATGTATTTTGTTTGTATAATTAACATTAAATTAAATCGATTACTATGTTTTTGAATGTATGTTATTTCCAATATTATTTATAATTATTTTATTATAAAATTTCCAATAATATGTTTATTATCCCGATTTTTTTTATTTTAGGATTATTATGATTAGTTATTTAGTCCAGTCAGTTATTTAGTCAGTTAGTCAGTCCGTTAGTTAGTCAGTCAGTTAGTCAGTCGGTTAGTTAGTCGGTCAGTTAATTAGTCAGTCCGTAAGTTAGTCAGTCAGCAAGTTAGTCAGTCAGTAAGTTAGTCAGTCAGTTGGTCAGTCAGTCAGTCAGTTAGTTAGTCCGTTAGTTAGCCAGTCAGTCAATTAGTTAGTCAGTGAGTCAGTCAGTTAGTCCGTTAGTTAGCCAGTCAGTCAATTAGTTAGTCAGTGAGTCAGTCAGTTCACTGACTAACTAATTGACAGTCAGTTAGACTAAGTTAGTCAGTCTGGACTAACTAAAGGAGTGACTAACTAACGGAGTGATTAATTGACTGACTGACTAACTCACTGACTGACTTACTAACTAACGGACTGACTAACTAACTGACTGACTAACGGACTAACTAACGGACTGACTGACTGACTTACTGATTGACTGACTGACTGACTAACTAACTAACTGACTGGCTAACTAACTAACTGACTAACTAACTGATTAAATAACTAAATAATCTATAATAATAAAAGAAAGAGTCTGTCTGTCTGTGTGTGTGTCTGTTATCGGATCGTAAAAGACCTGCATATACTGCCCTCAGAAATTCGAAATTTTTAAGATAGATTCCCTTTAATATTAACGTGTGCACCTGAGGCTTATTTTTTTTTATATTTGTTCAATTTTTAGAGAAAATTCGAATTTTCTGAAAAAAATACACCACTTTCGCTCAAATCCGATCATTTTTTCTCTTTCCTGATGCCATCGGCTGAAAAAATTAAATAAAACTTTTAACGAAAACATTTAAAATTCAAATGTCAGAAACTAAATTCATTATTTGAAAAATATTGACATGTTTCAAGTGACGTACTTCCGCCAGTCTTCATTCCCGGATTTTATTGTGGGTTTATTTGATGATTTTTTCATTGATTTTTCTGTTGACTGCATGTATGCATATTTAAGCAATAAATGTATAGTTAAGCTATTACTGAACTATGATGGTTAATAAAGGCCATCGCACTAGAGCTATTAATGTTTTATGTCTTTATTTTTTTGCCAAAGACGGTGCCAAACTCGCCAAATTATTAACTAAAATTCGCCAATTAGGCAATTTCTTTTATAAATAATTTATAAGCTGGTCGGTTGTTCTAAGGTCATTGTGTTAGAGCTGTATAATGGGTGTGGGTAGCTATATCTATTTTCTCGCCAAATCATTTCCCAAACACGCCAAATGAGCTAAAAGGTTTTATGTATTTATGAGGGAATTGTGATGACATTTATGAGTGCATTTTATAGCGTATTTTTCATTTTGGAATTTTAAGGCAATGAAACGGGATTTTATAATTTATAACGAGTGGAAACAATAATAAGTTTATGATCCTATAACAAGGTATATATACACATATTTGGAATCTATTTGATATTTTTTTTAATTCCGTGCGAAGAACGGGTATAAATTTGCTAGTCTCTAATATTTAAAAAAATCGAGAAATTGACAAAAATCTATTTTCGGGATTTTGACTCATTCGGGATTTCGGCTTGTCGGAATTTTGGTTTGTCGGGATTTCGGCTGTCGGGATATATCCCAGACCCAGTGTGCCGAATTTTAAACCAACCATTTGTAGCAATATGAATGAAACAAAAATTTGCATAAAATGTAAAACCTAAATGTAATAATTTTGTTTGTCTATCTGATTGTAACTAATCGCATTTGAAAATATGTTCGTTATAAATAATCGTATATGTAACTTAATTTAAAATTAAAACTTTTTCTCGTCTACCCTTTATTTTATTTCTGAATTTTAAGATCCAAAATTTAAAAAAAAAGGTAAAAACATAAAAAAAAAATCACAATATTAGTGAAGAAGGTTTAATTCTAGCATCTTTTGGCGAGATTATGGTAACCCTTTTGCAGCTTGTCGTTTCGAAAAAACACCCTAAATATTACCTTTATCAATTTAGAGATTTCCCCCCAAATGAATTGAAAATTAATGCTTTAATATCTCAGCAAATAATGCAAAATGAATAATTCTTTTTTATACCTGGGGTATTTTGAAGATGCTGAACATTTTTATGTAAAAAAAATTGGGTGTTGCCATTGGAATTTTCAAAGTTGGTACTCATTTTAATATGTAGACGACCCCTTATACAATTTTGGTTGCCAGTTCTTAATTCCTTACGCTATTTCCTGAAAAATGACACCTTGCACAAAATTCTTTGACCAATAGCAGCCGAAATATGAAGGGTGGATCGTTTTTTTTTCCCCAGCTGTACTACTCCAAATGAACTTTATTGATTGAATTACTAATTGCATAAATGTATTATTAGTGTACTACATTATAAAATTAGAATAATTTGTAGACGTTATTTTTTTAAAAACTATTCACGGGTTCAATGTAAAAAAAATCTTGACGGTTAACATGAAATTCGGTTAACACGAAATATTTCGGTGGTCCCTTCGAGTTCGCGTTAATGGGGTTTGACTGTATATATTTTTTTGTGCGAAATTTTAATAACAACCATTTTAAGAAGACAGATACATAAGATTCACAGAGATAATGGAAAGTGGTTTTACAAAAGCGCATTTTTCAAATTTGCCTAAAGTAAAGAGTTGGTGAAGTTAGTTAATACTTACTAGCGACGTCAGATACCACGTGACAGCCATGTGCGTTTTTGCTCTTATTTTTTCCCCTAATTTTAATTTGTTTTAACGTTTTTTGACAAAATTTTGAAAAAGAAAAAATCATTTTCATTTCGTACGTACGCTTAATTTACGATGATAAAAGAAATTAGTCAAATGCGCCATATTTTAATATGATTCAATAATTTATCAAACAAATGACAGATATCACAATATTTTGACATTTATTTTTTTGTCACTTTCAAAAATTTGTAAGGAACTCTTTATCAACAAGAAAATATTTCCACCCTAAAAAATACTTGTGAAAAGTTTCGTCAGCAATTTCGAAAATAATTGTCATTTTTTTTGTTTATCCAAAAAACCTGTAGTTTTCTTAATTGCAATCTCAAAAATACCGTTAATTAAGTTAAAAATATTTTTTAATCAAAGGTAAAAAGTTTCACTTGGAAAAAACAGCTTCCCCGACAACAGTTAAAAAAAACTTTAAAAATTTTAGTTATCGTTGTTGTCGACACATTCGTTTCCTGAAAACGAAAAAGTTGGAGATTACACCACATTTGCAAAACATTTTTATTTCTTTGCTTTTGATTTATATGTTTGTGGTGCATGGAACACAAAATTTGTTGGAAAAGAAATGATTCCTCTAAGGAATTTCGCGGTTTAGTTGTCTAACAACAATGTTCGTGCCAGTGTTTTATGATTTCAGTGATTTCATATTGATTTTTCGAAGTTAGAAGTATAAATAAGAAAGCTAAAATAAGAAATGGATTTACCTTGGCTTTTTACATGGAATAAAGAAATAAAGCACAGAAGATTTTGCAAGAAATGGCTTACCTAGAATAAAAAAATACATTTAAGAATAATTTCACAGTCAGTATATTTAAATTATTATTTTATAGTACGAAAATATACGAAGATATTTTTTATTTAAGTAATTTTTTCTAAACAAAGTAAAATGTTAAGTTTTAAAACACTTTTTTGTTTAACTAATATAGTGTCAAAGGAATTAAATTCATTTATCTTAATTTTAATGTTAACAGATTGAAAGTACAAGTTAACGTTCCAGCCCAAATTTAATCATTGCGATTTTTTAAAATCAAAATACCAAAATTTGATCGTTACTTACACTATTTATTTACTTAGAAAAAAAAGTTACTTAATTATCACAACTAATTATTTACCAAACATAGGCAAAATTAACTAATAAATTTGTTATGAAAAAATAATGCGTTGATACTAGTACAAATTGTTTATATTTTAAGTAAACTTTTAGATTTCTACCGTTTCTTGTACTGAACAATGAAAAAGAAGGTAACAATTGCCTACATAATGATATATTAAAAATTATTTAAATAATAATACAAATAAGATATTTTAAAAATTGATATGACTAATGAAAAGGCAATTAACCAGGAGGATACAAAATAAGTAAATTTTTTATCACTAGCCAATTCTGACCTCAGTGATTTTAGTTTTAATTGTAAACAATAAAGCATAATTCTTTTTAAAACCCTCTGAAGGATAAAGACGTATATACCCGTCAACTTTCTGTCAGGTTTTCCAGAAATACACATAATTTTTAAATTTTAATTTGTAAAAATTTATAATAATTTAATTTAATTTAATAATATTAAATAATAGAAATATAATTTAAAATTTAAAATTAAAATTTTTAATTAAAATTTAATTTAATTTTAAAATTAAATTTTGATAACCATCTACTACAGAAATATAATTGTAAAAAATTAAATTTTAAGTTAAATTTTTTTAAAATTTGAATCTAATACAGTAAAAACAAGTTTACACTTCAGTCAATTTGCTTATCCCTCAGATGGTTAAAGTTTGTAAACTTAAAATAGAAAGAATTTTTTGTCAATTTACAAAATAAATCTATTCAAAATTGAAATAAGGGCACTGGAATCAACTCGTTCTAAAAACCCCACAGCAGGTGCAGACCAATCGTGACTTGGTAGCCTTTACACATGCGGAAAAAAGTGTGGGAAAAAGGGTTCAGCCACGGAAACGAAACTTGGAAATTGAGCAAGAAAATTTGCAGTTTCACCTCCACCTAACTACGTGATGCGATTCGGGATAAAAGTATCGAAATGACAGGATGCTTATTCACTTATCCAACTGAAACGGCAAAGACCTTTAAGATTGGGGGTTAAGGGTAAGGAATCTCATAATTGGTTGTTTTTTTTGCAGTATAATAAGTTTTTTTAGGTCGATGTACTCCTTATATATTTTTAACAATATTATAAAATTGAATTAATGTTTCAAAAGTAAATTGTATTTGCAGATACATTAATTATACATTTTTTGTTTCAACAATTACTCAAATAAGTATACTATCTTCATTTGTTAACTATTTAAATACTTAACATCAAAATTTTAATGAATTAATAGTTATTTTAACATAATATTATAGTTATTTCAACATAATATTTGGACTTAGGAACGAACTTCAACACGAGAAATCATAACTTTTAAAACATACTTTCAAAAATTCCAATTTAAATTCTAATTAAATTTATCAAGCGTCATATTACAGTATGATGAAATATACAACAATTATGTCCATTCAAAATATAAACTTTAATTTTACATAAAACCGAAAACAAAAATAGTAAAATTAAAAATAAAACAGCTCATTAAAAAAAATCCTATGCACATCAAATCAGTTTTTTCTGATTTCGATATCATAGGTTTAGGTTTAGTTTGAATTATCGTCGCACTAGAGCTACACGAGGGCTATTGGCGACGGGTGTCGTATTTTAGAACCACAGTCAAGTGATGAGCCGACACCTGAGTAGGCACCCAACGCAACCGTTAAGGGCGACATCGTACTCAGCGTTAGGACTTTGAAGTATATTTAACGTGCACTCCCTCCACACGGGGTATTATTCGTCGGAAATTTTTGGCTGCACGGGCCATTTATAGGTCGGCAGTTATTTTGACGATGCCCGGACCCGAACCTGGGACCTTCCGCATGCTAGGCGAATGCCTAACCGACTGGGCTCCCCATCCCCTATTTCGATATCATAACAGATTTTATGTTTACAACTAGATTTCTTGCTCCGAAGGCGAAAATTTTTTGACTTTCCCGAAATAACATTAAGCTTTCGAGAAGCAAAAAATATTAATATTTTACCTAAAAATAGCGTCAAAAATTAGAGAAAAATAGTTATTTGAAGAAATTCTGTATATAACAAAGCTTTTAGAAAAATATTTCATATTTTTATTTACATTTAAGTGCTATCTTTTTTTTGTTATGATAAGAGCCTAAAACCTAGCTGCACTTTTGCGTCATTCATAACTTTGTCACAAAACAGTTTTTTAACAGCAAAGAAAACATTTCTGCCATTCACCGGTTAGTGTTGAAATTCACTGGATGTCAGAAACTCCCAGTAAAGTATACAAATCTATAGAGTACATAGTAGGTTTGACTTTTAACAACTCGGTTTCTCGTACGAATCGTGTACAAAAAGGCGAATCGATTCTTTATTCGATTCTTCCAGTGGCAAAGGAAGAGGTCGATTATTTCAGGGCAAGTAGAAGAGCCATTTTCATTGCAGGTTCATGACTTATCCCTGACTATTTTTAGAACACCTCTTTCGGGGATTAGAGGAGATGGATTAAGGGGGTGCGTGTGATGGAATTTATTAAGAACGTTCGGTTTGATGGGTCAATTAACTATATCATACCTGTCCAGTGTACTAGTCAGTAAACTTTTTTTTACTGTTTTCTCAATAAAAATAAAGGTATAAGATATATTTTATTTAGTGATGCTATGGATTTCGAAAATAATAGGAAAATAATAAAAAGTAAATATTATAAAGATAGCTTTTTACGGATCCTCAAGTGTTTTTAATATCGCGTATTAAAATTTTCAAGAAAAACAAAGCGTAACAGCAGCATCATTACACCCTAATGTCAAATGTTTGAACAATAAAAAAAAATTGTAGATTTTTGAGTTATCCGAAATCTATTTTTAGCACATCTTTAACTCTAGAAAAAAAATATATTTTGTTTTGGTTGGAATATCGTCACATTTGGGCTACATGATGGCTATTGGCGACAAGCCAAGGGTTACAAGAGATGGATTTATGAGTCGCTTGACGAATCGGATGAAATTAGTTGAAAAGATGGGTTTCACTTCTAAAATTAAAAATTTTAAGCATTTACTTTTTCTTTTAACTTGTTCTTATGAAATCGCTCTTTTATATATCCTTTTATTTTCACAAATTGAAGTACATTAACATTAAAAACAATTAAAAAAATAAGGAGATAAAAGAAAATTGTGGTTTTAGAGAGAAACATTAAAATGACTTTTTACGGATCATAACTTGTTTTCGATGTTGGTCTTTTATTTATTTAATGTATAAAGTTTTACCTTAAAATTGTCAACATTTAAAAAAAGAATTTGGATATAAAGAAAATATAACGTAATTAAACACACATTTTATTTCGTTGAAAATACACTTCTTTTCTCAATAAAACTATCAACTGACAAACAATTTTTATTTAAAAAAAAATGTATCATTGAACACTATATAACCCTTTAAGACCGGCCATCAGATGGCGCTGATTTAAGTTTATGAGACTAAATTTTAGAGTTTAGCGAACAAATGCCTTAAACAGCATCAATGCCAGCAACTCCTTAAAAACAGTCATTTTTTATACAAATAACGAATGGTACAAGTCAGCCGCTTCGGTATTGATATTTTTTGAAAAGCTTGAACATTCTCTTTTATACCCGCACGATCGTGATAGCTTAGTCTTAAAGGGATACTTAACCAAAAGAGAAAAATATTTATCAAAACAAATACTTTCCATTTAAAGAAAAAATCCCGAACATTTAACTCTCATTTTAAAATGTTGCTACAAAAACGTTAATTAATGTTTTTTTGTTAATTTGCATACCCATAATATCAAACTCCATCTAACAAAAATAATACAATATGCCTTTGTTCGAACTATTCCAGTATCTGAATGAAAATATCACTATTACATTTTAACAAATGAAGTAACTAATAGCTATAGAAGATACAGATAGAATATATTTGAAGTAACTATGTACAAGCCCACACACGTTGACCATTAGGTTTTAATGACAAATTTGAAGCTAAAATTTATTTCGAATATTAATATCTATCTAAAGAGGAAACCAGTGATACAACCTAATGAGAATTATGATGGATTTTTAGAGCAATACTTAGTTAAACATAAATCATGTCAACATGATTTTGCTCTCGAGTCCAAATTTCCGGAGGGAATCGAACTCTAAGTGAGATAGATTATTCTTGAGATGTATAGATGAATGAGATTTGTCAAATAGAAATGAATTTAAGATATTTAAAAGAACATAAAATAACGAAATTTTAAACTCTGTTACACAAAAAATGTGTGATATTTGGAAATGGAATTGACCCTAGAATCTGTATTTGATAAATACAATTTAAAAGATTCCATTGTATCAAATATTTGAACATGTGCCTTACATTTTAACCTGGTTAGGTATAAGTTTTCATGGTCAATGATCATAAAAATGAAAAATTGAATAATTCTATATTTATAGAACTTATAAATAGTATTTAAACGTATGACCAAATACTTAACTAGTGAATGCGGCATTCAGTTAACCACACATTACCATATGGACTGCTAAAACTTTGGTTTCCAAAATCAACGGTTGTTATGGACCGTCGCACTCATATTATAAACCACAAATATGAAGATATTGCTATGGCGTTTAGTGATTTTTTCAAAGTGACGTGTTGATCAAGAACTACGCTGCAATTACGATTCAGACTAGGGGCACTTACGATAGGAACGAAAAAGGCTGTATTTGAAAACACTGGTCCCCTGAGTATAAATGCGATAGAGCAAAAAGTATAATTAAATGCTCGCGTATGTAAAAGAATATTAAATATTTGTGTTCAAAGAAATTACATTAAAATATCAAAACAATTTAATAATTTCTTTCTAAAAAAAGCAATTTATTGAAAAGCCTTAAAAAATAAATGAAAAAAAAAATACTAAAACGTATTTCCTGTTTTATATAAATATTTAAAATACATTAGTTCTTTTGCGGTTTTTTTTTTTTAAGTAACGAAAAGTAATAATCATTCATAATTAAATTTTTAATAAGCACTTACGAAAATGAAAAACATCAAGTAGACAAATAATGGATGTAGGAAAAAATAAAATTAATTTGCTGTTCAGTTTGTGCGAAAAACAACTTGACATTTTTCATACATTAGTAATAAAACTGATTAAAACGTTTTCAAACTATATAACAGATTTAGAGTTAACCTTTTATCGTATTTTTTGCTTCTTCAAGAAAAACCATGGTCACTAGACTCTAAAGAGCTGATTTCATTACTTGCAGAGAGTTAATATTTTTTTTATTATTAAAAATTGACATATTTACTAAAACACGACAGTGATGTAAAAAGGATGTTTTAATTTGACTTAGTGCAAAAAATTAAAAAAAATTTATATTATCAAATAAAAAAATATGGACAAGACTCCAAACTATAACATTTTTATATTAATTCCTATGCGTGAAGGACATTTAAGCAGTCTTAGTTGATATAACCAGATTTCCTTCCTACTGTCCCTGCGCACTTCGTTATTTGTGCAGCTTTCATACGCAATTTATTTTGTATGATATTTTTGTTTTCGCATAGTTAGAGGTTGTTTGTAATGAGCAGTTTTTAATACTTGTTTTGGTTTTATTTGTGACCAATAATTAACCACTTAGAAAAAAGCCAGGTAACTGAGATGAGTTTGGATACATCGGCGGACTAATTTGTATGTTTTGAAAAATTATATTTTTATACTTAATATTGCTTTACTTTTTAACTAAATATAGTTAGGCTATTATTGTTGTTAAAGGCTTAAGAAGGTATTTTAAGATGACGTCACTCTGCTTAGTAAGCATGATTTTATGGTCCAGCCGTAATTGGATAAGATTAACATTCCGGTATTTAAGGTTAACATTATTCATAATACTAATAGTCTTGTGAGTGGAGGAAAGCATTTTAAACTTTAAAACTACCATACATTCATTAACTCTGCACTTGAATTTTATGTTTGTGTGACGTTTATTTTGTGGTAAATGCATATTCACTAAGGAGTTACTTGCAATTTTGAAACTTAAGGAAATATTATAGTGCAAAAGGGGGTTCTTTATATAAAATTATACGTTTGTCTAAAACTGGTTAAGATTTAAATTTTTTATTTATACTTAAATAATGTTTATAAAGCTAAATACTTTCCGTTTAAAAATCTTCAGTTTATGTATAATAGCTCTCAGTTTCAGCGATTTACCGAGCCTTTAACTATTTGGCCAAAATTCACCTTTTCCCCCCTAAAAAAAAATAGTTAAAAGCCTACCATTTAACGCATGAAGCTATCTGAAGGTTAAAAGTCTAAGAATATTAAACACCAACCAAAAATTTTGGAAACAATCCCACAACTTTAATATCCCTTCATAAATATAGTTTCCACATTAACCAACACAAAAACGCCATACAAATAATCCCATAAGCATATATAAAAAAGAAATCACAAGTCATAATCCTACCCCTTCTTCCGTTCAATTAAATGCAGAGAAAGAAGAGAGAAAAATGATTCCCGTTTACGAATGTTTGCTGTGTTTTAGTGCTGCATAAAACCCGGGCATTTTATGTGCGTCTGCATCGTAAAAACCCACTGACCCCTCCGCGTCGTTTCTTTTTAGGGCATTCCTGTAGCGCCCAGCATTGCCAAGGTGGACGTTTGATGGGAGTCCATTTGAATCTCGTATCTGTATGACAAGGTCCGGCCAGATAAAATGTTTGGCATACAAGGATATTGGGCATGCACGGAATATTTAATGATGGTGTGTGGAATGCGCTTTAGATAGTGGTAAAACTCGAGTTTATTTTGGTTTAGGTTGAATTTACGTCGTACTAGTGCTATTTCTTAACGGTCTGAGAGTTAACGGTCATAATTTGAAACCAAACCCAACTGATGATGTGGCCGACACCTGAGCTAGACCCAACGCGCGTATAGTTATTTTTTTCACATTTTGGGGCATTTTTGGTATAATAATTTTCTGATAAATCAGCGATTTGGCCAGCAAATAATTAACAAAGAATTTTTTAAAATTAATTTTCCAAATAATCTGATTAGGTTAGGTTGAATTATCATCGCACTAGAGCTACAAGGGTTTGTAATTTTAAACCACAATTAAGTGACGAGCAGACAACTGAGTACCACTAAACTCGAGTTGTACCATTATAAAACCGAAAATATTAAATTCTAGTTTCTATTCAGAAAAAAATAACCGTCCAGTGAATAATTAATCATTGCTACTTTATAATCAATAACCATTAATTATTCCTCATATTTTTTCTTCACGTAAATTTAAAAAAACAAATTTTCTTCTCCATAAATTTTAGTTTTAATTATAAAATCCAAGGAACGCCATCTTTTGAGGCAATATTCATTAAAAAAAAACACGGAAATATTTCATGTCACCTAATCCTGTCTCTTGTCATTCTAATCAGTCCCTAGAGAACGGATGCTGTGTGCCAATTATCCGAAGTCACACAGATTCGTACCAAAGACAGGAACTCGCAGGGAAAATGTTTATTGGAAGATAGGAAAAATGTGCTATTAGTTAAGGATGATTCATGGGTGAGTTTTCTCGAGGAAAGGAAACACAATGGACACACATGAATTTACACTTTGGAAAGTAGTTGGAATAGTTTAAAGTTGCAGTTGGGGGACTAGTTGTGATTTATTAGTTATGGGTGTATTACTATACAAGAACCAGCTAACGATAAGTTTTTTTGAGATGTTGGTTGTTAGCTTAGTTCTAAACATCGCTATTTTACTAGGATTATAAATTACGTAACGTTTATTGATTGCGATTAGGCTATGTCCTCACTACGACATCAAACGCCACAAAGGCAACAAATGCAACAAAAATTGGCGTTCGCCAAGGGCGCCAAGCGATGCAATAGCTTGGGGGCTGACTCTGCCAAGTCGCCAAGTTTTGTTGCATTTATTGCCTTTGTGGCATTTGTGGCGTAGTCAGGACATAGCCTTAGGACTTTTCTTTTAAGATTAAAAATTAACCTACGAGAGCGAATGGAAAATAGTAATTTTAATACAAAAATTTAAAGTGCATCTTTTTAGGATATTTTTTCAAAAAAAAAATAATTATAGTTAGTTTGTATGGAAAATATGGATAGTATAGTAACCCTAATTTTTCAACAAATGTTTCAATATTTTTTCAATTGATGTTTAATATTAAGCTAATTTAATAATAAAGAACATATTACATATGTATTTATCAAAGTATCTAAATTCTGATTGTAAGTGAAATGATTTTAAGGCAAAGTTTACTATTGATAATGCATTTGATTATGAAAGTTGGCTAATGCCTTGTTGTTCTTTACAAAATTATATTTTTTTAATAAACTAAAATGGAAACATGTGTAATAATCCTTAATAATATGCATTATTTTTTTTTACTTAAGTACCTCGAAATTCAAAATAGTTTTACTATCAAACAATACTAAAAATATTGCAAAATAAACTAGTAAAACAATTTATGAGATTGGGGTTCCATAAAAAACTATAGTATTTCTTTAAAATTAAGAAAGTAAAAAAAAAACAATATTCTTCCTTAGATGTTGAGATTCCAATAAACAAATCTATTCAGAATGATAAACAAAAAATATAATGCAATGAAATGCAATCCCATGATATTTTCTTTCAAAAATATTCTTATCCAAATTTTTTTCATATATTACTACAGCCGAATGTGCATCAAATTGCAAATGGATAATGCCGTCTTTTTCTTTTCGCAAATAACTTATTTTACTCAATCGTATGTCCATTAAAAATGTAAATCCTCTTCTATGTTACTTTTTTTCTAGGAAAGAAGGCTCTTTTAGTAGTTTTTTGTGTGTAATATTTTACTAAGAATCGGATTAGTTTGTTTATCTTTAACTTTAGTTTAAAAAATGTAATTAAGAAGATGAAAGGATTGAAGTTGTTTTTGATTTTAAACAAGAAGTAGATAGAATGCGTCATGTAGTGATCATTTAGGATTTTATTTGTGAGTAAATAAAAACTATTTGTTTAAACGTTATTATATGGGCTTTATTTACTTCAAAGATTTTTTTGTAAATTTTTATGAAATTTCTCATTTAATTATGAAGCTAAAACTTTATTATTAAAATTGTCGGAATTCCTTTCATCTATAATAATAAAAAGTAGGTTTGTAACAGAATCTGTCACTTAACCCGCTTCCACACAACAGTTGTGTTTAACAGGTAAAAGGGCAGGTAAAAGGTAAATATGTAAACGCGTTCTCTTATTTTTCTCACCGGGTTAAGTTGTATTATGAAGTAATCATGAATTTATGTTGCTCATTGAAGTTAAGTTTAGTATGTCTTCTTTCTACTTAAGCTAACGACTCAAAAGCTTGATATCTGTGCTCTTAACAATGAGTGCAGCATAAGAGAAACGATTGACCTATATATAAAGAACTAAGTGAAAGAACGTGTTAAGTGAGAGAAGAAGAAAATGAGCTTTGAAGTTTTTAGTTTTCCCTCAGATCTGCTAAAAACGGTACTTACAAATCGTAAAAATATACTAAACTTAAAGTTAATGAAAAAAGGGAAACTTGTTATTGTTAAAGATGTTATTAATATGTTTATTGACACAAAAATAAAAAGTTTCAATTTTTCAAAAATGTCACTTAGCACTTTCTTACACTTAGCTCTTCATATGCGTTTCATATACCAAGAAACAACGTTGCGTCCAGTGACACTCTGATCCATAACTGTCGCCTCGATACAAAGGCATGATAAATTCTTGCAGCAAAGATACGGAAGAATGGATTATGAACGATTCGAATGTGTCCAGTTGCTTACCACGATGTTCTTTCCAAGATTTATCACTAAAATATGTAAAAGCGAAACATTTGAGAAACGTCATAAATGCAGACTTTAAATGTTAAAGAGATTTTTTAATGAAATTGTGCCGATGTCAAAAGTGTGACCAATAAATTCTAATGTCAAAAGATTATACAAACAAATGGCGTTTTCAAGTTGTCATTTTCTATCAAAAATATTTTAGAGCTAATTATGAACCATAAACATATTTATCTACACAGTTAAAAATTTTAGTGCAATATTTTACCGGAATCTTGGAACTTTCAAGCTGACACCAATATTTTTATCGTTGATTTGCTACTTTTATGGTGTATCAAAGTTATGTTTAGTTTAGTTTGAATTATCGTCGCACTAGAGCTACACGAGGGCTATTGGCGACGGGCGTCGTTTTTTAGAACCACAGTCAAGTGACGAGACGACACCCGAGTAGGAAACCAACGCAACCGTTAAGGGCGACATCGTACGCAGCGTTAGGACCTTGAAGGATATTTAACGTGCACTCCCTCCATACGGGGTATTATTCGGTATCAAAGTTATGATTGCCACAAAAAGTGGTAAATCGTCATTAAAAATAGTGGTGGCAGCTAAAAAAACATTTCAGAATTAAGGTGCAATCTTGCAAACTTTTGAACAGTGTAAATATGTTAATTGTAGACAAGAAACTAAATACATTGGTGGGATTAATAATCTAGGAATAAACAAATTGGTTGCTTGAAAAACTCTATAAATGTAGATCAGTCATCAAGGATCAATACTATATCATATTAATTCAATGCCATAACCGTTTCTTTTATGGATATTTTCAAATTTACTTTATACATTATTACATAAGTTTAAGTGGTTTTTGTAGAAATATCGAATAACAACTCTTTTAAGAAGCCAAGTAAAATTACGGTCCTAAACATTGTTTCTAGTCCAGTGCCCCCAACATCCATAACCTATACCCTCACTGCAGATGCACAATAAATTCCAAAGTCAAAGACCCCAGGTACACAGACACTAGGACCAAGAATTATGAATGATGTTACCAGGCGCCTTCAAGATGTCCCCTCGTACATTATTTATTATTAAGATCTGCAGAAGCATAATCATTGACAGCGTAATAAATGGCCCAGATTACTCATTTTCTTTTTATGGGATGTGTTTGTAATTAGACTAATTGGCAGATGTTCAGAAAACTTTTTTTTTCTTTTCTAATAATGGTTGTGTTTCTTCATGTCATCGTTTTTTTTTTGTGCGAGCTGATTAGGAATTTTTGTGAGATGATGAGTGGGGAATTACCTTTTATTTTTTGTTTGTTTTTTTGGTGATTATAATGTACGCGTTTATCTGATTGAATAAATTTGATTTTGATTTGTATTTTTATAATTTGGGAAATGGGTATTAAAGGTTCTTTGATTTGCTTTTTATCTGATTAAAAACATCGTTTTTTTATTAAAGGCTGTAGTCCTTATTTTCAATAGGTTAATATGAAATATAAGGTAATGAAAGTTTTGTGATGGGGTCGAAAATCTGAAAAGGAGATTTTGTGTGTTCTACACGTTTTTGTGGAAACTGAAAAAATGGTATCTGAACACTGGTCCATCTGTCATTGTGTCTGTCTGAAACCACTACACAACTCGAACTAAAAGAGATATAGACTTCGAATTTGGTAGTCTTGTACCTGTACATAAGGATTTCAAGGAAATTACGCATGCGCAAAAGGTTAGATAGAATTTCTTGTCGGTAAAAACATTATAAACTTTTACTGCAGACTTTATGTCCTAAATATGAATTACTATTAAATACGAGGTAAGCATGAGTTAAATATGAAAAATTAAAACATTTTTAAAGAAATTATTGCAGATTTTATTCCTTCTACCAAATTTTCTGCACCTCACTAAACAAATGACGCTGTTTTATGTTATATCATTTGAAATCGGCCATTTTTCTAAGGAACAAGGTTTATTTCCTAGAGAAACTAGAACTAAGTAACTTTTATCTGTTTACCAAAGATTTCAGCTCTTAAAAGCAATGCTCCCTAATCCTCCGGTAGAGATTTTAACTTATCTGCTTATGAGACACTATTTCGTAACGTAGCCTGGCTTTAGCAAATAGATTCTGAGAGATATATCGCCACGTCATTTAGACAAAGCTGCAACTAAAACTCTACTACTTTTGAGTTAAAAAAAGTGTAATAAAAATAGTATTATTTTAGTTTAAATTATCTTACAACAAATGGGATAATTATTATTATTGCTAATGACAAAAGTTTTATTAGATGAGCCCTCACTGTCCCGTGAGCGCTAAGCTAAATTACTGAGTCGTAAATGTTTTTTCATTGTATGATATAAAAAGTTTAATTTTAACTAAATAATTAATTTCTTTAATTTTTTCAAAATTATATATCTGTAGAAGATGATTAAAAATGATTCATCCATACTACAAATTTAAAAATTAAGTGAAAAATTAAAAAATTAGTTTTAAAAAAAATGATGTGTGTTGCTGGAAAACTTGCTAACTTGTTATGCGTCTCTATCCCTTAGTGAGTAAAATCAGATTTCGAACGACTACCAACATCAATGTCAGGAAAGAATAATGAAACCCTTAAATTTTAGTTCTGACCAATCTTGCAACTAAGTGAAATTCGCATAAACTATAATGTAGAACATGAAGAAAAAAACCGATTGAATTCTTTCTAAGAACGCTCTAATGGTTTTACAATAAAAAGTATGTATAGTAAAACTTCTGTCATAGATACATGATATTTAACAAGTGCGCTGAAAATTTTGTTTGGCAAAAAGCAATGCGATATTGCTGTTCTGATTAAACCAAACAAAACTAATTTCTTCACAAGTGTTCAATTCAAATCATAAATAATTTAGAAAGACAGTATCTTTTGAAATCACATTTAAAAAGAAAAATGCAATTGGAACCATAATTTATCTACTAATTTTCCCTCCAAAAATACCAACGTTTAAACATCCAAACGGCATATTCAATGGTTTTTATCCAAATCTAAAAAAAAAAGCATTTGGTTTCTAAAATATAAGTTAAAGCTTTTGTATACCAATTTCAGATATATAATCAAATAAACTAGGCTTTCCAGTTATTCGTCTCTGACGATTGTTTTTCAGTTCTCTCACGAGATACTCCGAGATTGCCTCGTATCAGATATTTCTTACAACTAAAAGTTCTTTCTAAACCGTAGTTTTGTAAAAGAAAAATTGTGAGGAAAAAAAAATATTCTATCAAGTTTTGCCAGTTGTCTGAGCAATGAAACCAGCAGAGCATGAACCAGTTTAGCAATGAAACCAGCATGCCTTTTCAATGTTAGATTAAAAATTGTGCTTTTGTTAATTTTAACAAATTTAAATTGTATATCTAACACCAAGTTCAATTTTCATTCACTTTAACAACGTTGAAAGAAAACTACATCGACTTTAAGAAACAATCGAGGACATTAAAATTTAACAAAAAATGAGAGATTGTTACCCTTATATTTTGTTTCTTATTGTGAAAAAGAAAACTCTTTATAAAATGTGTAAAAAATCCTCTTTAGAAAAGTTTTGAAGCGCAACTGACCATGCATTTCATTTAGAAAATAATGATACAAAAGAAATTTATTTAATATTGTGAACGTTGTGAAAATATACGTTTGAAAATAACGACCAGAGTTTAACAAATTAATGCTTATCTGCTTATCTTAAGTATGTAAACATTATTGTCCTTCGCATGTTCAAACTTAATAGGAATAATAGATCAGAATAAAAACGTGAAAAGTATTTACAAGTAAAAAAAATACCATAAAATGCTATCCTAATATAAAGTTAAAGACAAAATTCACGTAAGCAGAAATAATCCATTTAGACCCATGGGGACTGTCTACATTAGTAGAGCCAATATCTGGCAAGGATATTTGATATACTAATGTAAACGCAATCATGACAGTCTTTGTTCTATGACAAACTGTGTTATTTACGATTCATCTTTTTAAACTCAGAGCGGATAGCTAATGGCATAGAGGGCACTCAAATGACACTATATCATCTTAGCTGGTGAGAAATGAAGTGTTCTCCAATTCTCAAAAACTACGGGTTGTCGTGACTCTGTTTGTACTAGTGTACAAGTGACTCTAGATATAATCAATCGCATATTGACCTGCTTGGATTGTTTCCTGGCCATATTTTTCAAGTAAGGCTTAGATTTGTGAAAAAATCGTATATTTGTGAAATGCTTATGATAAAACTCAAATAAACGCTTTTTTCCCCATCCAACATCCAGAAAAGTCTTACAAGTTAATTATCTTAAATCTAGAGTAAGCAAAGAAATAAGAAACTTTAGGTATAACTTTCGTATATTAACGTTAACGCAAAGCGAAGTTTATATTTGATTTGACTTTATATTTGAATTGTTATCTTAAATGCGTTTGATTTTATTTCTCAAAGAGTTTTTTTTTAAAAAGAATACCCAATGTGAATTACAAAAACAAAAAAATGAAACGAAATGTAAAAACAAAACATTAAAAATAAAACAATACATAAACAAATAAAATAAAGTGTCATTTTGGTCATCGTACACACTCGTCATCATCATCAACAACAACAAATGCCATCAAGTTCGACAAAAAATAAAATAAACTTTTTCTAGTTCTCACTTCTAGAGGATAAGAAAGTAAAACAAGAATAAAAAAGAACTTCGAACAGAAAAGGCAATTATTAAGCAAAGTTCCGAACTCGAATAATAAGCCGCTTTTTGTGCCATGTTCGAAATTCTCTAAAAGAGCTTCTTAAGTAAGAAGTATATAAAATGTTTCAGAAATTGTTTTGAATGATTAATTTTAGTAATGTTTTGAACGTATAATTATGTCTTTTCTATTTTGTCAATGGAAATAGCTAATTTTCAAAAATATATATATTTTTGGTAATTTTAAAATTTCAAATAAGTTTTCAACCAACCTTATTGAGAAAAAGTACTTTTTCTGGAATTTTAACGAATTTTTTTATACTTTAAAGTTCTACTAAAAATATAATTTTGTTAAAACTAGTTTTTTACAGCTTAACTTCGAATTTTTAAAATTTACAGTTAAAATACATTACTTATACGCTCACAAATTTTAAAACTACGGCTTAGGACAGTTAACAGAAAAAACGAGTGTACATATTTACACAAAGCTTAAACATTATTAAACCACTGCACGTCTCTAAATTTCCAAGCCAGTCGAAACTCTTTCCCACTTTTACATAAATTTCTTTCACAAAGAAAACAATTCTTTTATACTATCTGGCATCGCTAACAACATTCCTTCTAGCGATTAGGCCGGTTTAAAAGAAAATCTTTATCCTCACGATTACAGGGGACAGCTTTTTATTCTCTCAAATCGAGCGCCATTTACTGTCCTTAACAACATAAAACCATTCTAAACGATAGGACAAACGACGATTCGGTGCGATGTCCGATTCACTGCTAAAAGGAACGAAGGACATTGGAAGAGTGCTACAAAAAAAGAACACCAAAAGTCCATCAGAGAGAACGGAATGAAATCTTGAGCGAAAAATATAGCTCCTCGTAACCATCTTGTTGACGTAGTATTTATGCTCTTGATAGATAATAGTTAGTTTTATGTTAAAATCTTTTTATAAAAAGCTGTTTACGCGGTGTTTTTATGTAAGTGTTGAATTGAAAAACGTTGTATTTATTTTTTATTTTCTAAATAAAACGCACTCAATAACTTTAAGAAAAATACTTTTCGTCTAGCCATGTACTTTAAAGTATTAAAATAGTCTTAAAAGTTTAAAATGAAGACTATCAACTAGCTTACATATTTTTAAATATACAGTCCCTGGACAAATTATTAGACGCACTGTATTTTTTTTAGTAATGATGAAATTATACCAAAGAATGCCATATCATTCAAAAAGATGTCGATATATGTATTAAGTATAGCAGATTGTATTTTCTATTCAATAGCTTAAGTTTAGAAACACAAATGTCCTTCTAAAGGTATTTTGTTCATCATTGATTGATGCATGAAATCTTGCAGTGCTTCTAATAATTTGTCCAGGGACTGTAATTGTGCGTGTACACAATAAGTATGGATTGTGTTGTTGTTTCTTATTCCACTTAGTCTATATTAGGTCTAGACCAAGTCCAAAAGACCGTTCTCCCACAAAAAGTCTCGAACCAGCGCAGGGTTATCAAAAAGCTCACTCTTCTGCAAATCCAAATAGGAAAGCAGGTGGTCCGGAGAAGCTTGGTTGATGTTGCACCTGAAGCACACAGAATAACCATGGATAGTTTGTTTCCGTAACCTTGTAAGAAACACTAGGACACAGAAAGATGAAAAAAATTCATAATTTTTTTTAATTTATTAGTTGTTGCATTTAAACATCACGTGGAAGAGAAATCAGAACAATTCTCTCTCCAAGAACAGGGGAAGGATGAAAATATTGTTCTTGTTTGGCACATTGTGTGTATGAGTTTTGACCCTCCTTCAGCCAATGGGAGGACAGATAACCCCTTTTGGAAGAGGGACAAAAGGGTAAGAATCTTAAGAAAGAAGACAGATGTGTTAGGAAAGAATTGGAAGAAATAATTGTTTGGGGTATTTTTTCACTCTGTGGATTTCTTTTCATTGTATCAGAATGAAATATTGGCGATTTAAGAAAATGTTTCAATAGGAAAATGAAATTGCGTAATTTATCAACTTGAGGTGGTTTAGTAGTAATTTTGGAGGTAGAAAGAGCTTTGTAATGCTTAGCTTATCGACTGAATAAGTAAATTAATTTTTGTTTTGATTTTTCACTTATGAAAATCAAAAGTGAATATTTGTATGAAAATGGAAACTAAAAAAAATAAGATTTTATATTTGGTCGATAATACAGTTATAATAACCTACTAATGCATATTTAAAAGCAGACTAAAAGAAAAAAGGTTTTGGCGTTAAATTAGAGCTCGTATTAAGAAAAATATTATTTCATTTTTTTTTTACAAAAAGCTAATAAAACTGCTTTTATCTGAATTTAAAATCGTAATTATACGTACAATTTTAGTGACATTAATGGACATGCTTCAGACAAAAGAAATGCTGAATGAGAATAAATTATTTCTCGAGCCGAGTCTAAATTTTAGAACCATTAATTTTGCATCCCTCCTGTAGATTTTTGAAAAATTGAAAGTTCTCTACATCACGTAAAATGTAATATACAGCTGCGAAAAAAAAAACTCTATACTCCTTATAGGATTAACAATGAAGAAATGAAGCGTTTTTCCTCGCAGCTATAAGGGAAGAGTGGGGAGAAAATAAGATTTTTTCTTAGAATAATCTGAAGTTGTTGAGTTTCCATTGCATTTCCTCATGTAAAAAGTTGCGGATATGCTTATATTAGCTCAATATTGACATAAAAGATTGAAAACTCGTATTAATAGACATTAAAATTATGAGGGGGCACAATCGGTAAGACGCTTGTTTTGCATGCTAAAAAGGACTCGGGGCCCGGATGTGCCAAATTAACTACCGGGCAGGGGAGCCCAGTCGGTTAGGCATTCGCCTAGCATGCGGAAGGTCCCAGGTTCGGGTCCGGGCATCGCCAAAATAACTGTTAGAAATCAGAAAAGTAAAATTCGGGAAAGTCCCCTTTCAAACGGGCAAAATACCGTTTGAACGGGGAATCCCCTTTTTTTCAGGTCAAGTACCTTTTTGCGCGCATGCGCAGTAGTAGCACCTAGTAATATTTCTGTAGATTTTCTTTTTAGAACCAATTTAGATTTCGTAGAAGTAGGCTGCTTGCATGCAGCTCTTTAGATCAAATATATGTTATCGTGAATCTTGTATGCTTCTGTGAGAACTGTGCTTAATGTGTTGTGCTTAATCGTCCAAATAAACCTTCTACAAAGTAGCCTGTAGACTATAGTTATTCAACACCAAGGCAACGGGTAGTTGCCGCGAACCCAAGCAACACATTTTCAGCAGAATTTAACTATTTTACCTGATGGAAGATATAATATAAAATTACCCCTTAGAAATGATTTGACTGAGTTACCTGATAATAAAAATTTGACACTAAAACGACATGGAAGTATGATTATGAAAGCTAAAAGTAATAACTACCTTGAGGATTATCAGGCAGTATTTCAAAATTGGGAGAAATTAAATATCATTGAACGGGTTCCTGAGAATGAGTAAGATAATGGTTGTCATTATTACCCCATAGACCGGTAATTAAATTAAGCAGCGAGACTACAAAAATTCGGCCAGTTTTTGACGCCTCTTCAAGAGAAAAAGGCAAATGTTCTTTAAATGATTGTTTGTATACAGGTGTCCACTTAATAGAATTAATACCTGATATAATTGATAGATTTAGGTTGTATCCCATAGGTTTAAGTGCTGATATTGAACGCGCCTTTCTTGAGTTGTCAATAACAAATGAACATAGAGATTATCTTAGATTTTTCTATCCTTCTGATAAAAAGGAGGTGTACAGACATTGTCGTTTGGTATTTGGTTTAAATGCAAGTCCTTTTGTTTTAAGTGCATCTATTCATCATGTTTTAGAAAATAGTGATACTATTTTAAGGATATTACACAAAACTCAAGAGTTCTTTTTATGTTGATAATTGCGTGAGTGGTGTTTATAATGTAAATGAACAAGAAAATTTTATTGAAAAGTCTAGGTTGTGACAAGGTATTGCATCTTATCCTCATCGTAGTACTTGATTTATCATAGTGTTACTTTCTAAATAACGGTCTCTTTAACCTTCGGATTCTGCGAAGTCGGCGTCATAAGTGTTTTCTCCGTCCGCTTGTTGGAGGAGGCACTCATAAATTGCAGTTTGGCACACATCAAGTCTCTGAAACTTATCCGCTAGTTGAACTTGAAGTAACGATAAGTTTTTTATGTCTATTTCTTCTTTTTTGCGAATTCAGTTTCTACTTTCTTGTTGGTGATCGTAAATGCAGTTCTGAGATTTTTACGTTGGGCTTTTAACTTGCCTAGTTCATTCATTTCGAGTTCAACGTCCTGTCACGGACGCCGACCTATAAACGGCCCGTGCAGCCAAAAATGTCCGACGAATAATACCCCTTGTGGCGGGAGTGCACGTTAAATATCCTTCAAAGTCCTAAACGCTGCGTACGATGTCGCCCTAAACGGTTGCGTTGGGTGCCTACTCAGGTGTCGGCTCGTCACTTGACTATGGTTCTAAAATACGACGCCCGTCGCCAATAGCCCTTGTGTAGCTCTAGTGCGACGATAATTCAAACTAACCTAACCAAATTAACTACCGACCTATAAACGGTCTGTGCAGCTAAAAAGTTTGACGAATAATTTCCCCATACAATAGGAGTGCACTTTAAATATGCTCCTAAGTCCCGACGCTGCGTACGATGTCAATCTTAAAAATGTTGCGTTGGATTCCAATGGCTCATCACTTTAATGGGGTTTAAATAATGACGCCTTTTATCAATAGCCCTCGAGTAACTCTAGTGCGATGATATTACAACTAAACTTAAAATTATGAACATTTCAAATAATTTTAACACGTCCTTTCATAGTCGCCAACGTATCACTTTGGAAGTATAGTCCTATACATCCTCTTATTTAGCAGAGAATCACAGAACACCCAGCTAAACAAAATACATCATTTCCAAAACTGACATTCCCATGTCAGCCCCACTATTGTTCCCGAGTTATTTCCTGCAAGACAATCTTGCCCCCCTCCCAGGACGTTTGCTAGAGTGGCCTTTCCAAGCGATACTACTTTATCTCTTGACCACGCACCACTGCGCAGCTATCCCGCGCTTCATTTGTTTCAGGGGGCTAAATTAATTAACCCCGGCCCTTTTCACTGCGGCCGCCGAAACAGATTAGAATCGACCAAACACTAATGTATCTATCCGCCGACACATTCCGATGAGTTTGGGTTGGGGCCGGGGACATTGGTGCAAATGGGGATGACCAGGACAATGGTATGGAATTCGTTGGACACGTTGTTGGTTAGAATTAAAAAGAACGTTATATACTTTTGGGTAATGACCATTTTAGGCCAAATTTTTGTATTTTAAAAATGCATATGTTGTTAGATTAGAGAATTTATTTGATTTACACTATTATTCAATTTGTGATAAATCATAAGTTGCCGTTATTCTTTTACGTTTTGGCCAAATTAAATGACTAATTTAAATATGAGACAATTACTTATTCCAGTAAGTAAAATAACCGATGCAGTGTATATTTCCAGATAATCCTAGAATTAGAATTGCGCTTTAGTTTAAACCATTAAAGCAGAAATAGTTACGTCATTCCGTTTTTTAAAAATGTTGTATATATTTTTCTAGCAAAAGTTACCGTTAATGTAACGCAACACATCTCGCATTTTTTTCTATGGGTATGTTAATTTGGTGTTGATTATAACTGAAAAATACTCCTTTCGACGTTTCCATTCGATTCCTTAATACAATTCCAGTTGTAAGATATAGTTTAATATTAGTAGAAACATTGAATTCTTGTTCTCCATAAATAACAAAATAATCTTCTCAACCCTATTACCAACGATTCTCGTGTTTCCGATGTTCAAAGAGGAATGGTCTTTGAATACTGAGAAGGCGACATCATTGGTTCCGTTTCGGTGGAGATTTTGTGCCGATGTTGGAACTCTGTAAATGAGATATTCTCAAGGTCTACGAGGTCACAGCATCTAAATTAAAATTCCTAGCATTTGAGGTGTGAGTGAAGCATTGCCTAATATACAGTTATCTGTTCCCATATTCGTAATTACTCCTTTTGGAGATTCTCCGTTTGAAGAACTCCTCTACAAAATATTTTTATGAAGTAAATTAGACAGTTATTTCTTGATTCCACTGACCTTGTATGTGACCTCTACAGCGCGGACAAACTTATACACGATTTGCAAGTTAATCTACAAATTAACCTTAGAGATCATAGTAAAAGTATTGGAATGGCAAATCATGTGACCTCTAATTGCGGTGGCGGGACACGCATTGAGTCAAGATTACCATGGCAAATTTGCCAGTGTTGCCACCTCTTTAATGAGAAAAATACTATGGCGCCATCTAAAAAATACCATTTAATACTAAAATTACAAAAAAAAACCCATAAAAATACTGGCTGCATTATAGACTCTTTTTAGTGACTTTATTAAAAAAAAACGTGAAACGATTTTCTGGTATTTTTTTGTGATTTTAGTATAAAATTGAAATTTTTCCGATGACGCCGTAGTATTTTTCTCACTAAAGAGATGGCAACACTGGAAAGTTTGCCATTTTAATCTTGGCTCCATGCGTGTCCCGCCACCGCAATTAGAGGTCACTGATCTGCCACTCAATACTTTTACTATGATCTCTATAAAATTAACCAATGACTTAGTTGTAAAATTTGACCGCATCTGCGGGGATGGAACCAAGCCTTTATGCTAATTATGCGAGCTCCTAACTTCTAAATAATATGGTATTAAATGTATGCCTTAGCGGTTTTGGGAGCTGATGATTAATAATTCCAGGTTTTAACCTTTTACCGCCGTCAGCAGTAGGACAGAAGGCGTACAAATTTGGGGCAAATTATGATTTCCGAGTACTTTAATGACAATGTGCGGAATTAAAGACCAAACCGATCAAAGTTCAGTAATCGGCTCTTGCAATATATAATCATTCCCACGTAATTTCTCGGTGTATTGTTGTTAACATCAAACTTTGACTAGAGTAACATTTTGTGCTGAACGAGACGAGATATGGACAGCTGGTAGTTTTAACAAATATCCATCATTTAAAGGCCCTCGCCAGATAAGACGGTGAAAAATTCCCCCATTCCAATCGGGCTAATTTTGTTCCAGAAAATACCTCATAGTATGGACAACTTCTCAGCCAAGTTTCAGTTCTAAAATATGACGCGTTTTTGAGTAAACAATAAAAGTATTTTTATTTTTAAATTGAATACTCCCTGAATCTGTTTGATAATATCCAAAAAACTGCTCAGGAGTTTTTAGATATTATTGAGTAGTATTCTCAGAAAAATCCACTCATAAATCTGATCGAGTGATCATTGTTAAAAGTGCGATTTTATTTTTCAAAAAAACATTTTTATGCCAAAATCGTTTAGTACACCATAGGTTTCTATCTCTAGATGTTCCTCTAACATCAATCTACAATATATATTTTTTTTCAGATTTTTTAAAATATTAGATGATAGTTGAAAAAAATAAAATATTCTTAAAACCTGATTTTTCGCACTACTTACTCGGCAGATGGCACCCCTAACAGAGGCGGGGAAATTCAATCTGGTACAATTTCTTCACGAACAGGAATCGCACTAAAATCTTTTAGTATAGTCACATAATTTTTTTTTCTACATCATCCTCTTGTTTTTCATCTTCTTGTCTCATCATCTACTTTTTTTTATGTTTTTTTTAAAGTAATTATTTATTTTATTAATAATTAACTTTTATTTTATACATTTTTTTCACAACTTTTTAATTTTTAAACAACGAAGTTCTATCAATTCCTGTTCTTGAAGAAATTGTACCAGAAATTGAATTTCCCCGCCTCTGTTAGGGGTGCCATCTGCCGAGTAAGTAGTGCGAAAAATCGGGTTTTTAAGAATATTTTAATTTTTTAAAATTATTATCTAATATTTTAAAAATCTGAAAAAATTATATATTGTAGATTGATGTTAGAGGAACATGTAGAGATAGAAACCTAAGGTGTACCAAACGATTTTGGCATAAAATGTTTTTTTGAAAAATAAAATCGCATTTTTAACAATGATCACTCGATCAGATTTATGAGTGGATTTTTCTGAGAATACTACTCAATGATATCTAAAAACTCATGAGCAGTTTTTTGGATATTATCCAACAGATTCAGGGAATATTCAATTTAAAAATAAAAATAATTTTATTTTTTACTCAAAAAACGCGTCATATTTTAGAGCTGAAACTTGGCTGAGAAGTTGTCCATACTATGAGATATTTTCAGGAAAAAAATTAGACCGATTGGAATGGGGGCATTTTTCACCGTCTTATCTGACAAGGGCCTTTCAACATTAATTATAAAGATCGCTAAAAAGATTTAAGAAAAAAATTAATTTGGAAATATATAAACTTTTTACCATGCAATGCAATGCAAATATTCATTTTAAAAACAGTACCTAAAATTTTAAACAGAATATCGATGAAAGAATTCGGAACTACGTCCATCCGAAAATTCTAATAAATATCACAATAAAAATTCGTAAAATATGAAACAAAGTTCAAATAACCCTTTATGAGGGACTGTCAGTCCCATACAGCTAATGCATTAGTTTTTAAATCACAACTTTTGCAAAAGAATTTATTCGCCATGTTATCCCATTTCCACCAGGCATGGGAATCATCATAACATCAATTTAAAACAAAATTAAAAAGAAAATAACAGCCGGTTATTTAATTATTAATTGATAAAATTTTAAAATAGTGTCGCCATCTTCAGTATATCTTTGACATTTTAAAACTTTAAAAATATATAATTAAATAACTAGATAACATTTTCGTTTCAAATTTGTTTCATTTCGATGTCATGTTGATTCCCATATCTAGGGAAAAGGGCTAACATGACAAAGCAATACTTCTGCGGAAGTTGCGATTCCAAAACTAATGCATTAGCTCTATAGGACTGACAATCCCTCTTATCTAGCAAAAATTTCAATATTATTAAATATTATATTTGCTTAAAACGTAACCGTAACATTTTGTTCCTGCCTCATTTACTTCTACCATTCTATTCACCTATCAGACGGCAAAACTTTCCTTTCCGGTGGCAACGTATTTACAAAATATAATTCTATGCCGAGATTGAAAGCAGTGCGTTGGCAAGATACGTTAATTCACATGATTGGATACGCAAATATGAGTATAGAAATGCTAATGAAAATGGCCAACGAAAAGTTGCGCTAGAGAGCATAATTGAACATGGCATGGGGAATTCGTACAAACAAGCTGCAAATGAAGCAAGGGTTTGAAATATTTCAAAATCAATCTTTAAAAGCGAATGATAAACATAACACTTTCTAAAATACCGTATAATTTTTTTTACACCGTACGAGTAAGTACCGTACCGTATAATTTTTTTTACACCGTACCGAAGGACGAGTATTTATATACTAGTGTAATAATAGTACATCTAATAAATAGGGCAAACGCGTTAGAAAGATAATTATTACTGAGTTAAACAGAAGTCTTTTGTACATAGCCATACAGTTAAATTTAATAAAAATACTATTTATATGATAATTTGAATAAATATTGGAATAACAAAACTTCTTGGTAGAAATAGCTTGATATAAATCTAATAAGAAAACATATCTTCCAAGATAAATATAATCTTTGAATCGAAAAAATAATAAATGAAATCTATTAAGTTATTACAAGAATCCCTATTTTCAATATTATCACATTTATTTAAATGAATAAATGCAATAAGTAGAAATAATGAAAAAGTAAAAACGAAGTTTGAAACTTATCCGATTTCGAATAAAATTGAAGATTTAAAAAAAAACTATATATACATTTCAGATTAAGTTTTTGATGTTAGATAAACGATTAAAAACAGATTTTGTAGACATGAATGAGATTTAACTTTTTTGTTTAAAAAAATTCTTGAATTAATACTGTGTTTTTAATTAAAAAAATTTTCAAAACGTTAACCGAGAAAATATTTTATCTGTGTTATATATTAAATAGCTTTGAAATATCTTCGTTTAGAATAACACAAAAAATATGCAACAGAACACTTAAAATTACAAATTATACAATGTGCTTTAATGTTTTATCTGCCATGACTCTATATCAAACTTTACAAATGCTGATCGAATAAACAGAAGCAGTAATATTTTAAAAATCAGAGCATTAAATCGTTAAATGATTTATTTTTATTAGTGTTAATAAGAATGACTGCTGAAATAAATGACGCGTCAAAATACGAAAGAAAACAGATTAACAAAAAAAAAATCTAACACGAACTTGAGTAAATTCTCTTATAAATCCTTGAAGACAAGAAGAAAATTGGTTCTTATTTATACTGGAAATGATATTTGAAATGGAAAAAAAATAAAAGTCTTAGCCACATTCAGCGAAATGCTTCTATCAATTTTGATTTATGGAATAATTTTATTTGCTGTCGAGAAAATGACCGACACATTTGGTGTCTGGCGGTTGCAGTTATTCGCGTATTCCATGTCCATTTGAATTACAGTTTCGTTTCAGAACAAATGGCGTAGGGTATAATCCTGCGTAACATATTTCGAAGGATTCGTAATATAATAATTCAATTCCAAGTATTGCTCCGAATTCAAATTGAATAATTCTGGTGTTTGTATAGGAATGGTGGTGATGTATGGTTTGGAAGTGTGATTATTTAGAATTATTTAAATAGTGCCTTCATAGGAGTTTGAAATATATGCTTTTTCATATATAATGATAGCTTTAGAAGGGTTATAGAACGTGTTTTTCCCAATTTCTGTTTAAAATATAATTTTTAATTAACAGATTTATTATTAATGCATTAAAGCATTAAAAATCAAAGTTTTTGAATAAATATTTTAAAAAAATTAAATAATGACATTCAAAATCACATATCGCTACGTTCCATGACTCAGACAGAGATGCATTTTAGGCAGATAAACAATAAAACATTAAAGTATAGATAAAAGAAAACATTAATTCTTTTTAATGAATTTATTAAAGATATTAGTTTGTAATATCCATTTTTATAATCGGTAAATATTTTTATCCGCGCTTTAAAGTACCCATTTTTTCAAACCATTAATTACATTAACAATCTTCTAAATTAATTTTATCAAAAAATATTATCTTTTACCCAAAGAGAGTAAAGAAAATGACGGTTAATTGCTTTCAAAAGTGTCTTGATAAAGGATCTCAAACTTAATCAAAAGTGTCGAAGATTAAAAAAAAACGGTCATCAAAGTTATAAAAACTTCAGCCATATCCTCCTATACTTTACTTTTACAGACTCCTCAATCTAAAAACTAAAAAAGATAACTAATAAAAAACACCTCTCCTTAAAAATTATACAAAAAGGGATTTTTTTTGCCTATAATCGCTAAATAAACCTTTTTACAAGAACTTTTAAAACCAACCACGCATCAAGAAAACCTCTTCAATCCTTCAATGCTCCGCCTTATATAAAAGTGGGTACAGAAATATGCAGCGGTAAGACTTTTTTTGCTTTCTTACTTTAAAACTCTTTCCCTGTTAGGTAAAGAGTAAAAAAGGACTAACTCCAAAAAACTACGATTGTCAGTTAATTATAAATACCAAAAATTGTTATTGCATGATTACAACCCAGTGTGAATTCTGGTGAATTATATGTCTATACATTAGCTATACGGTTACAGCACGGTGAGGGGGGAATACAATTGTTATCAATGTGTTGTGAATTTAGAGTTTGCTGAAAAAATAGTTATGTTGTCATTTTAATTATTTTTTTCCGTGTGTGTGGTTTTTCCAATATTCCGCATTTTAGATCACGTTTTTTATGATAAGCCTTTTAGGTCATCAAAATATATTTATAAAATTTATAACTTTTGAGACCTATATTGTTTTTTTAATAAGAAAATGACCTAACTAATTAATTCCCATAATAAAACAGATATGGTATATTGATATTGTGTTTTTAATAGAATATAAATATCTAGAAACATCCAGTTGCATAAATTAAAAACTGAAACGAATTATTTTAAAACAAAATATCCCATTAAAAATATTTATCATATCTTAAACTGACTGTAATCTATACTTCTCTTCCCTATCCTTTTCAGTTTAGGGAAAAAATCACACCATTTTGGTTCTAAAATAAATATTATTAAAGACGCGGAACAAGTAGTCCTCCGTGGACAAGTGGAGAACGGGGTTTGAATGGACCGGAATCCATCGAAGTTTGGCTCCGTGGAAGAGGGCTACGGGGTCTTTAAGATGAATTTCGAAGGACACGATATTTCCTTGAGCAAAAGAGAAATGCACTAGAAATAGATGTTGTGGATGACATTCGCTTAAATGGTAGGGAATTTACTGAAGTTGTTGGTCATTAAACTGCAGTATTTAGGGGCTTAGGGACTAAAGAAATGTTTTTGTAGAAATTGAAGTTTTGTGTATTAACTGTCAAAATTATGGAGTTTTTTCTTCATATGGTACTCGGTACTTTAGACAGTTTTGGTATTTACGAATAGCTAAATTTTCTGTGACACAATATTGTACCAATGTGACATAAGGCTTGAAAATTAATTTAATATAAAATCTAGGTATTTTTACGTATTAGTGTTTACTATTACAGCTATACAGACGCAGTTACGATTTATAAAAACTTAAAAATCCCTTAAGGGATGGGATTGTCATTTTTTTCAACACATGCAATTTTAAAAAAAATTCTTTTTGTATTCATAAAATTTAAATAATTGTATGATGAGGTTTAAAAACCATTTACTGCATAAATACAATTGCAAAAAATCTAAGACATTTTATTAATGAGTCAAAATGTTAAATCTAAAGTCGTGAAAACAAATTTACACTTTGGCAAAATAGCTTAATCTCTCACAGGGTAAACTGATTTTTTTCAGCGTGATTAGTGCTTTTCTCATTTTTATACAAAAAAATCAGTAATTTAAATGCCCTTTAAATGTTACAATTTATTTAATACTTTCTTTAGTAATTTAAATACAGTATTTTTTTTAACCCTTAGGGGATACAGTCGTAAACAAACTTGTCAACTGATTGTCAGGTTTTTCAGTAAGAGCTGTTAATGTAAAAACAGATCGTCGCAAAAGTCAAAGTGGTGTTGCACGCTATAAGAAAAGCATGCTTAAAACAGGAGGTATCGCACACCATATGAAATATGTATCACTATTCGATTCACAACACAGGCAATAGATAACTACAGATTAAATGAGCTTGCATTTTCATATACAAAAAAAATATCGTATAAAATATCATCGTATAACACGTAAAATAAATCCATTATAATTTCATATAATATAGCTTTACTACAAAATGCGCACTATAGCAGTAACTATGCTGCTGACTATGTACCATTTAGCAGAGGTCCGCATATTTCCGTATGAGCAAACTGTTTGTTGCAACTATCGCTGTGATTTACAATCACGTCCTACAGTCGAATACCTCTTTGTGTGGTGGTTTCCATTTACATTACATCCTTTCAGCAAACAATGGTTGCCCGTGATAGTGTTTGCTTAAAGGTGGATCGATTTCGCCATTGACTTAACGCTGAATAAAGACGCTGTTAAACTTCGGAAATTGCTTGCTAAAATGAAATTGGAGATTTTATATATAGATTTATAGTGCTAGTTTATAATATGGATGCCGTTAAGTTTGTTTTAATAAACGTAAAAAGCGCTGTTTGTAAACATTTAAATATTTGCTTTGAGCTATATTTTCTAAAGAAAATCTTAAATACTGTTCGATTATTTTAGCTTAAATTTGTTAAAGTTCATGTTTTTTTTACAGAAAATATTTTCGTAATATTTTAAATTAAAGTTTTTATACTAAACAAATTAATTTTTCTGTTTTTATTTTTTTTTTCGAAGATGGCTTTCTCATAATTTTTATTAAAAAATAATTGTCTTTTTATCTGCATAAAACTGTCAATTATTAAAAAACTCTAACAAACCAACATTTTTTCAACTTTAGATTTATAACTCATGATTATTAGAAACATTTAATAATGCATAAAAAAACATCCCAAAAAAACCAGAATAAACAGAAAACTACTACACACAACCATTCAAATGATAAAAACCAACAATAAAAAACTACATCGGAAACATAAAACATTATCTCTCATTCCTAACGATCCAGCGGACCAAATGAAACAAAAGGAATAGACAATTACTCCCAGATGGCATATTACCAGTTTCATAAAAAAAATATCTTCCCAGTTAAGCACCGACAACCACTTAGAATTTATGAATATCCAACTGAAGAAACTTTTAAATTATTCACGAAGTATTTCAATGAGCAGGGCACTGGAAACTCGAAACCCGGGCGGAGCTGACATGTCGTACAGCTGCCGTCCCATCGATTAATAGTTAAAGTGCTAACTAAAGGGCCTTCATTAAGAGCCCATTGCCGGATTATTGTCGCACATGATTGCCGGCAAGCTGTGTGACGAAAAGGGGAAATTGCAAGTAAACAATTTTTAGCACTTGTTTGGGCGTGCATATGAATGGGATTTTTACTGTGTAATTGATGGCGTTATAAGCGTTGTTTTGAAATGTTAGTTTGAATAAGTAATGTGCTTGTTATAGTTTTGTGCTGACATGCTTGAATAATTAAAATAGTTTGTAAGGGTTAGAAACAAAGAAGCTTTATTTAACACTTGGCAATGTAATATAAAGCTTATATATTTAAAAAAATTTTAATATTTTTATTTAAGAATTCCAATCAGTAGTAAACATCTTAAATAAATGCATAAACCTATCTATGTCTTATAAGTAAAATGAATCCATTATTATGATATTACAAAATGTATCAATTTTTAAATATACTATATTTTTACTTACTAAATATATATAAAAACATCTCGTTGCACGTTCTTGTTACCTAACATCAGATTTCATATTAAAACAATTAGTACCTTGTGCTACTTTGACTGAGAAGTTAACTTAATAACAAAAAATACAATACCCTAATTTCTAATTCCATAATACATTGTAAAATTTTGGTGCAACTTTCCAACGTGTTTTTCGGCGTGATTACCAATTTTTACTGTAATTTGGGATTACAGAGTTTAAGAGTTAGCGTTCCACAAAACGCTTTGTAACCCTGTGTAATCTTCCACAGTGTATAAGCGCATGCGCTATCATAAATGTTGTGAAACAAAAAGGTTTATGAAGAAATTGCGGTTTTTGTCAAGTCTGCATTGAGTTGTCAGTAAAGAGATGTTCTTGTGAATGCAAGTTAAAAACTGTCTTAACTTTTATTTGGATATAAAAATATACGAAAATAACGACAGAGTATAGCAACAAAATTTCACTTGCAAGTATAATGTTATTGTACCATATTAAAAAAGCAATTACGTTCCACCGCAAATTTGGAGGCAACTTTGCAACTTGTTTTTTTACAACAATTTTGTAGAGAAAGTTTACTCGGCATCTTTGATGAAAATTTACACCGATTTATGCTGGAACGTTATTCCTTAAAACTGGAAGCAGCGTTTGTTGCCACCCTTTTTACGGAGTGACTTTACACCAAAGGTTTCACAGTGTATAATAAACATACTAATAACAAACAGTTATCCCCTAGTATAACTTTTGTTACCAAAGCGAAATATAAAAAGTATTTTTATTGCATTGTGTTGTAATTTTATGATGAAAAATGAATATAAATGAGCGACCATTTATAAGCAAGAAATTAAGTTATTTTATAGTTACATTTAAAGCAGATAATTAAATTATTTTAATTGTTTATGTGAGTTAGTGTTTATTTACAATTACACGTATATTGGGTTGTGTTTATAAAAAAAACCTAAGCGATATTATAATATCGCTTGCCAAATGTCAGATTATCGCGTGGACAAACTATCATTAATTAAAACTTCGTTCTCTCAACTGAGGTTAGTCATCAAATTAATTATAATTGTATTAAAATGGCAAGAATATTATGCCCATTTATCTGCTAATTTATATTATATGCTTAATTTAATTATAGTTCCATTAGATAAAATTGTTCAAGTAGCTTATCGCATTGTTTTTTTTTAACTTTTTGTCGTACCATTTTAATGTATATTAGTTAAAACAAATTTCATAATTATGCATAGTTAAGAATGCAGTGGAAGGAGATAATAATGTAAAATCTTTTTTTTTCAGTAAATATTTTTTAGATGAAATTAAAGTAAAGTGGAGTTAGAGACGATTAGGACTTATTTTAAAATACAACAGTTTTAAATGATTAATATATACTTTCACGATATTTTTATAACATTATAATAGCCCAAACAATTCTCAGCAGATCAAATGAGAGGCGACTTTTTAAATTTACTAGAAAAAGTTATAGCAAACACAAATTATATCTTCAAACTATCATTAACTAGAGAGTACTGAAAAGTTTGACCTTTTTATCGTTTTTCGAAACAGAAAATCGACATCATTGGTTCGCAGAAACCACAATATTTTTTTTAACTATATGGAAACTAGATTTTTTTTTATTATAGGTTAATAAAATACCTTAGCCCTTACCTTTAGTCTTTACCATTCAATATACTTGTATTTTCCACACATATAATAGCTTAGACCATAAAATCATTTTTTTTTTGTTTCACAATTAACTTAAATTATTCCTGTTTTGCACTTATAGACTTGGTAATTGTTTATACTATTCATAACTGATTTCGCTATCAATCTAGGATTTTTTTGTGTGTATTTTTGCAATTGTTTAAAATTTTACAAAGAAAAATAATTAAGGCTTTAATAGGGTAATGTCAACAGAAATTAACATTTCAATTGGAATCTAAAATAAATATTGAATTTGAATCGAGTCATTTCAAATTGTGCATTGTTTTTGTTAAAGACCAAATCAAGGTTTAAAAACTTAAATCCAATTCTAGGGATTGACTTCGATTATTTTAAAAAACAATATATACTTTTTCGTTCATGACAATTTTTGTTTTATCCTTTCGAAAGAAAAAAAAGCAGATTTATATAATTTTAGATTTACAAAAAAATGACGCCTTTAACACTCTTTAAACGCATAGTATTCAATTACAGTCAATTTTCCCTGCATTACTACAAATACTTTGTTAAGTGCCTAAACATTTCGTGACATTCCTAACAACAAATATCAATAAATCAAAATTATATTATTAATTATATGTCTTTACCGCACGCCAGACCTTTTCCCCACGAAAAAGTAAATTTTCGTAGAAAATATTTCTTAGAACGAACATGAAACTGTTGTGTACACAAACGAATGTGTTTCAAATGTACAGTTTATTTATGTGTCTATAAAATATCGCGTTTTATGGCGGTTTTCCTCGATTTACAACAATGTAACGGGCCATTTCTAGAACAGTTTCCGTGATGCGAAGGGATTTGTGTTTCTAGAAGGAATTACGCGCGCACCGAGCCAAGTTTTTGGCTCATGTGACCCGTTCCATCTTCTCCTTCATCACTTTGAATTGAAGAGCATACTGGAAGAGCGTGCCTTTTTTTTCACTTAGCACTTTCTTCCACTAAGCTCTTCAGTTGAAGGGCTTAGTAGAAGAACGTGCTATGAAACAAAAAGGTGAAAATGAGAAAATGCGCTTTAAAGTTTTTTGTTTACACTCAAATCCGTTAAAATCGGCACTTGCAAACCAGAAAAAAGAACTTAAATTAATGTTTATGAAAAAGGGGTTACTTGTTATCTTTAAAGGAGGGAATAATATGTTGAATGATACAAAACCTCAATATTTTTTAAAATGTCACATAGCACGTTTTACCACTAAGTTCTGCAGTTATCGATCAAGTGAAAATGAGTCCTTGGTGCTAAAAAGGAGCAGTAAAAGAAATTCACATACCTTAACAATTTAAAATATGACACGGTGTAAAGCAGAAATGTCTTACTTGAAAGAAAAAAAAAATTGGAAAAATGTGTGTGTGTGTGTATTTGAATAAGAATATTAGCTATATAATTATACACATTTTAACTTATTAATAACAATTGCATATTATGCATATAAAATTTAAATTAAAATACATTCAAATTAAATGAAGTATTTATATTAAAATTTAAAGTAAATTAATGCAACAAATTTAACTAAAGAAATAAAGACAATTTATTGACTCTACAAATATCAAAATATTAAACTTGTTCATAGGTCAAATATTTAACTAATTCCTTCAAACACACTGGTATTTAACTTCTATTGGGGCAACTACATTGTACAAAACACAGCAATAAAAATGAACACTCATTTTCATAAATTAATTTTTGATTAGATGCTGTTATATTGTAGTGAAAGAATGAAAACGGCTATTTTTTACAATATGATGATTAGGACCTTCTAATCATGCATCATAGAACTAAAATGACACTGTTCCTTCGACAATATAACGAAAAATAAATACAACCAAAATAAATACCGACAAATAAATAAAACCTTTTAAAATTTTGATCGCTAAAAAAATCGTATCCATTTAAAATCATTCAAGCTTCTAACAATATAATATTCTTATAAAATAATAACTGCATAAACATTATAATTTTTTATAGGAATTTGTTTTAATTATAATTTCAACTTAATTAACTAAATTAATTTTGAATTGAGAAATATTAATTTAGCATTTTTTTCTTTCCTTCGTAAAATCGTTGGACTAAAATATTTTACATTTCAAACATTAAATTTTAAACTCTCAAATATGCCTATAAAATTTGATAAGCATACATAATGAGGATATATTTATTTATATTGCCAGACAATTTAATCTATTATTTAATAAGGAAAATATAAATTTACGAAAAAAGGAATAATTGAATATAAAACTTTTAAAGCTTATACAAGGAATTTTTCTACGCATAATTTGAATAAAGTTCTATTGGAGCAACGCGAAAAATGAAAGTTAATTAAGCATGTTTTGAAATTTCAAAATAATTTGAGTACAATAACAGAATTTTATAAATCTTTCTTCCGTCAACATTTAAATTTAAACTTTCATATAACGTTTCAATCAACTAAAAATATTTTTAGCTAATAAAAACAATTGCAAAGCATAGTGAAATTTGGGTTTAAATTTCAACTGGCTTTGAAGATGGCTTTGAATACTTTTAACAAATGATTATACAAATTTAAAGCTGAAAGGACTGCACAAATTAATTCATGCAATTTCACTTTAAATGCTTTAAATTAAAATATTTAAATTATTTTACTTCAATCTCAATTTGGATTCATTAGTTCTTACACAAAATATGAAATTATAAAACAAAGTTTGAACACCTTGCGAGAAATAAGTCTTACAAATAAGCTGGTTGCCAATTATAAATGCATTTATTTAAAGTTACAAAATTACAGTGAAAATATTCTTCGAAAAAAAGTCGAGTTTCGCCTAATTACTTCAGACTAAGTATTTGTGCTAAAAGTAATTACCTTCTTACGTATACTCTTTTATTCCTACGATGGTTGTAGGAATACATTAAATCGCCTTTATAGTAAAGAAATGCTATGTTAATCGGAAAGGTCACCAAATTTAGCGCCAAGTAAGTTGATAAAGAAAGAAGTTAAATTATAAAAGGTACTGTAGTTCGGAAAAATCTTGTCATACATAGTTTTTGTCACGGTTTAACTTGTAATTTTGAGAATTGTTTAGTAAAAGCGCAGATTGAAATTTTTAAAATTATATTTTTGTAATATGGATGGATAAGACCAGATAAAGTACTGTGTAGCGAAAATAATTAGACTTGGATATTTTAAAAAGAAAATTCGTTTGTTGTTTTGATTTATTTTGTATGGTTGAATTAACGTTGAAAAAGAGCTACAAAAGGGCTATTGGAGACGGACGTTTTGAGCTTAAGACAGTGGAAAGGAAATAATATAAGAATGCAGTGAATTGTTTCATTTATAAATACAGATTTTAAAATTCGTAGTAAGTAAAAATGGAATTGAGGCAATATATAAAAAATATTGAAAATATAGTTATGTATAAAATAAATTAAACTGGAAAGTTAGTTTATGGAATAATATTAATTTTAGAACATTTTAAGATTATCTTGTGTTTGTTGAAATTTAAATATTATGTATGTGTGCTAAGAGAAATCTCAATATCTGGCAACAAAGCTAAAAATGTGATATAAAGTAAAATGACTGCAGAATTATAGTAATTAAAAATGCTATTCGTGTTCAGTATTCATTCTGTTGTGTTCTTTTATTTTCTATTAAGACACATAAACTAAGATGTTTAAGTTTTAATGTATTGAACTCATGATTGAATAATTAGATAATACCATGGTTAATTACAAACATGTGTTTTAATAGTAAAAACACCTACCGTTCTTCTATAAACCGTCAAACTATGTCTTTAAAAAGCCAAGAAAAAGATTCATCGCCACATTTAGCACCCTCCCCACACCTCCAAAAAGCGCAACACCGACACATCCGTCCTATCTACAAGTTCCTGCGATTTTTTATTCTTCTCAAATCATGGCAAAAGAAGAAAAGCTCTCTTGTTTCTTTTAAAGAAACAGAACAAACAGAGAGGGGCTATTTCTTTCTAATTAGACACAATGCATTTGAAGAACGTTGGGGGGCGGGGGTGGGTGGGTAAGAGACTTCAAATGACTTCCAGAAAGTCCGTCTTCTAGTCTTTCGAAACTAAACGCCTTCTGAAATTTTTCTCAACTTCAATGATGTCTTTTTTTAGCCGTACCATTCTTCAGTGTCATCCATTCAATCTTCCAAAAAATTGGATAGAGTTACGCAAAGAGGAACCAAGGGAAATAAATCTTAAATTTATAGATCTGTTTCTAAATTTAGGTTACATTAGGAGAAAATATGCAATAACAAAAGCGAATCCTTCTTTCTTTTTATATTAATTCAGTTAACAAATAATTTGGCCGACAAAAAGTTGTTCTAGGGCTTAAAGTTATGCACTGGTATCAATAACTTGGATGGAAAAAAAGACACTTGATTCTTTTCTGTTTATTTGGGTACAATAAGGACTTCAGAGATAACTAGTATAAAAGAGAGGAAGGTAATTAACAAAAGAGTTTTAATTGAATAACTAAGCAAACTGCATTAGATATGAACTAAGCAAATGCGGACGTAATTAGCGCTAATTCCTTAAAAGTTGGATAAATAAGTACTAATAAGCTTTTTGAGTTGATTGAAAAGATGGAATAAATAGTTTTTGAAGAGGTATTATGGCTCATCATAAATAATAATGGTAGACAGAGTCATAAGAGATTAAACTTATCAATCATTTAAAATAAATATTTGTTTCGAGCTATGATTATATTGTTAGAATTATTAATGTTGTGCTAACTAGTGGGCCTCATCTTTAGAAAAGTTATTGTATCGTTTATAAAATCATGTAGTTTTAGTAGTTGGGTCATTTAAAAGTTCTATTGAAATGATTAATTTTAAATAGGAACGGATCTTTTACAAACAACTGTAAATGTAATATGACAACAAAAAGATAACTATAATTACCACTAATCATTTATTTAACTACTCATTAAATAACTTGTTAAGTTTGACAATAATGTTAATTACATTAAGTTATCTTTTAACGAGTAGTGTTCTAGCCATCACTATAATTAAAAATATAAACATGCTAATTAATGTAGAACAAAATTCAAATATTACAGAAAAACAATATATTCCTTACATGAAATTACAACAGAAAACCAAAATAACTATTTGTCTGCACAGCATTAATTTATTATCATTTTTAAAGAAATAAACAACAATATAGCACTAATTGAACGAGTAAAAAAAAGTTTTCAAATTTCAATTGCTAATTTTAACGTATTTTTAAGTTACGGATACACTTTAATATGTGAAACATTTAACGACAGCTGCACTTAAAATTTATAATAAAGTTGATCAAAAAGTAAAACTATTTTTCTACACAGAAATTGGGAAACTATAGAGAGGAAACTTTTGAAATGTAATTAATTTTTTATATAACCCTTTGACCATTAAGAGAATGATTTTATTGCTAAATTGGTTTTTTTTATACATTTTTAAAAATAACTTTCCTAAACTTATTTGTGTTGGAATACTCAAAAATATACTTTTTTTAAAAAACAGTTAATAAACATGATTATTTTTCTTAAAGAAATATGTGCATATAAGTTATTTTAAAAATAACTTTGTATACTGCTGTCTCCTCTAAAACTCACAATAACTTTAGATTTTTAGATATTACAAAATTTCGAAAAACACGTTTATATAATGAAAAACATTCTCTTTTCAGAGTGCGTTTTTTTATTCACATAACAAACACCAAATCAAAATAATGGAAACGCACAGAATGGTGTCCGATATTGATGGTGGTACCACAAATCCACTTTTCGAATACACCAAAAAAAAAGAAATTTCTATTTCGAAAATAAATAAGAAAAAAGTAAACGAAAGTGTTCCTAAATCCGTTCTATAGGCCGAAATAAACAAGCAGAAGCCGCTAGAAAGAAGACAGGGAGAAGGCCCAGGTGAAACTTCACAGACGATGGCAAGTGAATGGAAATTCGCCCTCACAAATCTTGAAAAAAAAAGAGATAGAAAACACACACAAAAATAGGCTTTGGTTCAATTGTTTCAAGAATGTTTAGTTTTCGCTGCCCTTTTGTAGGTTTTCTCGTATAAGTTTACCGAGTGAAGTGAAAAGAAAGGGAATTAGATGTTTTCGAGACGGGTCTAAGTTTTAATGAAAGTTCAGGAACAAAAAGACTTAAGCAGGAAATAAAGCGATCGAGAATCAAAGGTAATAAAACTCTGAAGCTACTTTTAACTCGTCAAGAACTGTAGATTTTTAAAGAATGTTTGGGAAAAAAAGTTAATGATCTAGGTACCATAAATTACTTTTAATCATAAAAAAAATACAGACAGTATTTAAAACGAAGATTTCAGATTTTCCCAAACTTAAAATCCAGTCAAATTGTACAAATAAATTTCACTAAAATGGTTAATAGTCAAAATCACGTATCCAGTTATTCTGAATTAAAATAAACAAGTAATTTAATAAAGGGAAGTTCATGAAATTAGTTCAATATAATTAGCTTTATAAATGAGGCTTTCATTACACATGCATGCATGTCTTACATTTAGCAATTGTATAACAAGTATTGGTAAAACAAGCTGCCATTTATCCTGATATACTTTATTTATGCTTTAAAAATACGTTTTTTCTCTTAGATTTGATTTTTAAAAAAACCCGCTAATCTTAGAAAAAGTAATTGTTCTTAACTAGTTAAAAATGTTATAAAATAAATTTAATAGATTTCATTTATAAAAATTCATAAACAAAAGATTGCTTTTACGTTGGAGGGGTTGTTCAAAATTTCTCTTTTCCTTTCGACTATGGGATATTCATATTAATATGATCCAAGACTGTGCATGATTGTTTCTGTAACACTTTTTCATAACAAGACTCGTATTTAGTAACTCAAGTACGACGTTATAAACAATTGGAGTAACTTTGTTCAAATAAAAAAAATAAAAAAATCTAGCATTATTTTTTGTATACGACTAAAATGTCATTCCAAATCAAAGTGTTGCCAAGACATCTCAAAAAAAAATAAAATTTAATTAAATAACCTTTTATAAATATATATATATATATATATATATATATATATATATATATATATATATATATATATATATATATATATATATATATAATATATAATATATAATATATAATATATATATATATAATATAATATATTATTATATATATATATATATAAAAATATAATATATACGGAACTCTTATCCAAAGTTTTCTTTAAGGTCCAAAGTCATTCAATTTAGTTTATGTTACATAAAACAATCAAGCTCCACAAACAAATGTCCTTAAAAGATATCCAACCTTATCAAGGTGAGATATTTAAGAGTCTTAGGTGCTCATAGCGTAGCCCTTTCTTTCCAAATACATCACCATTACGACCACGGAAACTCGACAGGTGTGCTAAAACCCCCACCGCCTATTACCCACGCCCACCTTTAGAGGTACCAACGGTGTTTTGACAAAATTGCAAATGATATATCGGGGTAAGATTACTTACGCGCTTTTTCTCTAGCTAAATGTTAAAAGAACAAATCGTAGAGGGAAATTGTCCAATATACTTGACCTCTTTTTATATTTAGCTATTTATATTTGTTGGAAATAAGTTTAATACATTACGTTTTAACAACATCAAGCATGCTCTTTAAACGAAAAAAAATTGGTAGTTAAAACGAGTAAAATACGACTGAAAACCAATTTTTTTTCTGTATTGATTATACGGAAAATATTATATTTACCCGACCATGTTAATTTCGACTCCAAATTCTTTTACTTTTGAAACCCCAAAAATTATATTATTTTAAGATTATTTTTATGAGATATTAATGGAGATTTAAGTTGTGTCAATAATTCTCTTAAGAACATGTAGATGGTTAAAATTACTTAGTTCTGCAAAACACAAAAAGTAATACTGTAAAGTATTGTAAGCTAAACATTTCTTAAATCATCTAAAATACCATGGTATTTCCAACTTATGTGCCTAAACACTGATATGACCTATAATGATAAGACTATTAAATTATGACTTTATAAATAACATGTTATAACCACAAAACACAAGATTTAGCCCCTGATGCAAAAACCCACGCTAAGAAAACTAATTTGACATTCGACGGACATTCAAAAGTGTAAAATTGTAAATACTGTTTATCCATTTCTAAAAAGCACTTCAGTAAAAATGTAAGTTAGAGTCTTAACAAAATTACACAAAGAAATGGGGGAAAAGCCGCAAAGAGACCGAAAAACGGCCGTCGGGTTGAGTCGTTTAGCTTGATATACGACCGACAGTCGCGAGAGTGGGGTGCAAAAACAACCGCTCTCCCTGCACAAAGGGGAAAAGAACACAGGCCCACAGGCATGGCCTTAAAAGAGGCTGGGAGTAATAGAAAGAGATTTCGGAAGTTGATATGTTTGCAGGTTGATTTATAGGGGTGGAATTTATGTTTTTAAGGGGTTCAGATTGAAAGGGGAATTTGTTACAAGGTAAAAATGTGTGTGGTAACAAATGTTTCGAAGTTTGCTCCGACGCAGAAGAGTTCGTGGAATTGAGCTGTAGAGAAAAATCAGATAAGATTTTGTAAATTTTGGAAGATGAATTGAATGATGTGAAAGGTTATGTTCTCAGTTTGGAGTTGATGTTGGTAGTTACTCTTTAGATTAGGTTGTTACAAAATTTGGTACGATGTCATAGAAATGTAGGATTTTCCATCAATAAGAAAAAGTTAAATGCAAATCTTTTAACAATATCAGGTACAAACTACTTCGAGTGATGTTTCCTCTGATCAAAGATTATACCAGCTTTTTCATGATTTAAAGTATATACTTTATAAATTTATATTCTAAAACATTATATATGGGTTAAGCCATACAAACTCTTTTTTAAATAAAATGCTCGTAGAAAGATTATGGAGGTACCTTAATGTATATTATCAGTACTTTTATCTTTCAGAGAAGCCGTATTTTAACCAAACAAACACTCGAGCTTAGCGGCTTTTTAAAAAATGACCCCAAGTGGCGCTCATCTTCAAACTCTAAAGAGATAAGTAAATGTTAATAGCTTTTAGGGTAGTAAAACAAGCTTTTTTGGAATTTTTACAGGGAAAAATGAGGTGACTTATGTTATTGTTTATTTTATGCGGAAAAAAGAGCTTAAAAATAACTTTTAATTTAGTGAGTTTAACTTACCTATTGGTATAACTTAATAACTTTACCATAAAAATATTTATGACACATTAAAAAAAGATTTAACAATCGCTGGGATTTTAACAAAATGAAACAAAAATTGAATTTTCTTAATTATTTAATGTTTTAACAAACTACCAACTTACTCTAGTTGGCTTTGGTAAAATACAAAAATTAAGTTTCTTTAAGGAAACAAAAACAATGTAATAAGTTTAAATAACATTTTCTAACTATGTAGAATTCATAAAATAAATGGAGTTGAGTTACAATAAAAATGGTATTGTAATAAATTGATGACAAGTTAGTTTAAGATATAACATATAATAACCGACACCAAAATAAAACTTCACCAAGGCAAGAACAAAAAGCAATTACATTTTTAATCAAAAGCATTACAGAATTCCCTTGTCAGATGAAAGGCGACAGATGGTCAAACATTGTACTGCATTGTTTTCGGACTTGTTGATTAAAAGAAATAAATTAGCTGATGCTGTGTACCACCATGTGGTACTTTTATAAGATTTCTCTTTTAATAACGATACAATGTTGATATTAACAATTTTTTTAAAGATTATTAATTTTTGATGCATAAAGCAAATTTCATTATTAATTTTTTTAATTATATTATTGTAACATATTAAGTAACACATAAAGTTTTTTTATGCACTTCAATTGCATGAAACTATTAAAATGATTTAAAGCAACAACCTTTATTTTCCCGATGTCTCCTTAACAATTTTTTTCATGATTTATTTTACACTTCACAAAAAAAATCGATTTCAATTATCAAACTAATTAAAAGCTATCGTTAAACAAAAATAATTTAATTAAACAACTTAAAAAGTATCTTTCAATTAGTTTAAATTTGTTGAAGCAACTTCTTTTGAACAGTAGCGTTTAATCAAAAAAAAATCTTAACAATTCTAACTTCCTAATTCAAGAACTTTTAAATCATCGTATTTGTCAATATGTTTCAATTCCTTTTTATGGGTTCAAGTCAACAATCTTCTTATTTTACGAACTCAAACAAAGCACCACTCTCCGAAATTAGTTTAACAAGGATTCACGATTTCGGTTTGACAATGACGTAGCCAGAATTTTCAACCCCCAAACAAAACAACAAATAAACATTTAATATTAAAACGTTGACTTAAACGTTTATTTTACTATAAAAAATATTTAAAAACTGCCATTTTTACATTAAAAAATATATTTTTTAAATTCATTCTTAATGAATTTTAAATGTAACACTCGAGAGTGCTTATAGCCTTGTTCCAATGGAAGATACTGCACCCCCTTCTGCCTTCCAGGCTATGCTTTGTAGGCACACGTCAACCATAACGTATCAGAAGGGGAAAAATGGGATTCTATCAAGTTATTCAATTTAGTCATTCACTATTTTGTAAATTCAAAACTTCAATGTATTCTAAAATTGTCCCTTCCGAAATAAAACTTATTATCCAAATTCGTTAGGGTATACTCCAAAGCAAGATCTTTACTAATAGAGTACTTGACTGTATCGTTAAAATACCTTCCAATTTTAAATTAATTATAGTTTGAACCCAAAAATAACAAACGTACATATTTTTTTGCAAAATAAATCTTTAAATAATTAGTAAAAATCATTTTAAAATTGCTTATTTTTTTTATCGGTACGTCACGTGCTCACAAACACGTCGGTTTGGCTGACGTCACTAGTATATATAAACAAACCGGTGTGATGTTTTTTTTGTTTGCAATTAAACTGGATTTAATCTAATTTACTATTAAAATAAGAATTATATGGATAATGGAAGGTTTTACAGTAGTGGATAGTTCAAATTTGCTTAAAGTAGATTCCAAAATGGTGTTTCAAAGTTTGTTTATAGTTACTAGTGACGTCATAGATACCACGTGACAGCCACAAAGCGCTTTCGGGCGTAATTTTTTGTTCTTATTTTAAAATTCATTTTTTCTCCCTTTTTATGGGGTATTTGAAAAAAAAAAAAAAAATACGGGTCTAATATTGTTAGCATAAGAATATTTTAAGCCAGTAAAATTCTTTTAGTCAAATACCCTATTATTAGAGCAGTTTATAATCTGAAATTTCAATACTTTCATCATAACTGCCTTTTCTATAGTTTACAGTTGTTAAATGAATCAAAAGAAAACCAAAATAGTTTTTTTCTATCAGAAATTGCCTTCAACTTGCCCAGGGCACTTTACCATTTTTGAAAATAAAAAAAAGCCTGCCAACTCCTAATAAAAATACGCCTTAGTGTTTTTTGAAACCAAAAATTATTTGATTTTAATTAAATTGAATAAAATAATTAAAATAAAAAGTGCTATTTTAGCTCATAAATTTAGCGTTCAATGGAAGGAACTCGCAATATAATTTATTAGGTCTAATTAACTGGTCAAAATTATAGACGTTCACTGGAAGGAACCTTTCGCAATATAATTTAGATTAAAAGTAAGTTCATAAATTTATAGCTGTTGTCTAAAAACATTATAGAACTCGTATTTATACTATGGGAATGTTTCAGATGATGTAACGCTCTTGTTTTCATTTTTATTCGTACTGTATTTCATTGGTTACTTCGGTTTCACTCTGAAAATGACTGACATTGATGAAAAGAATTTTTTCTTTCTTGCAAGCTTTCTTTAACAGATGTTTTGAACAACCAACAAAGTTGTATTTAAAAAATTTAATAAGTAAAAGATTCTTAGAAAAGTCATTTTCGAATACTAAAACATAAGTATTTCCAGGCAACAAATGATAAAAAACCGTTAGAGCTGTATCCATCCACGACATGAAACAACCCCATTGCAAAAAAAAGCGACTCTTTATATTCAATATTGTCAAATTTAAATGACATCCCGAAGCGTAGGTGCATTTCAGCATAAAACTTTAAAGTAAATACAATTACTAAAATACAACTAGATAAGTTGCTTCATGCTCGCATTGATAAGTTGAAGAACCCTTTTGTTATTTTTTTTTGCTCAACTTGAACAAATTATAACCATCTGAGGGATACACATTTTTTTAAAGTTTTGTAATCACGTCTTCACAGCAAAAGATTAAAATTTTAACTGAAATTTAATTTCTTTAAGCAGCTTTACATTTCATTTTGGCGAGATGATTAAGACTGTCGCACTAAATTAGTAATAATTGTATTATATTTAAAAATATGTTCTGGAACCGACAATCAGGTGACGGGTTTATGTGTCTATATCTCAAAGGAATACCACTATATTATCCTACAGTGATTAAAAATTCATTATTTGGACAACAAAGTAGTATAGTGATTCAAAAATAAGGCATTCTATTCTCTGTATAAATTTATAAAGTTTATTTAATTATATCTAATAAAATTTTGTCAAAGCTACTTTGCGGACTGTCTCGCACTCGCATGAGCTTCTTATTTGCCTCGACTCAATGTCTACGGGTGAAATGCAGAAATGGTAACCAGTTCTTTTACAGAAACAACTGCATTTAGGTACTTGTTATTTATTCATTCCCAAATTAAGTAAAAAGTAATAAATTATTTGAGTAGATTCATAAAGTAAACAACGTAGTTTACTGGCTCAAATAGTTTATGTATGCGCAAAAGTTGAATATATTTTCTGAATAATAAATTACTGTTTCAATTTTTTTTCCTCCGATACTTTACTCTTATGCGTTCGTATGTGTTGGCGTCATAAATTTTACTTGAATAAAATAATTTGCTGTGCAATATATGAAAAAAAATATACATAAATTTTTTAATAATCAATATTAATTACAATAACACAAATGAAATTTTAATATCTTGACGAAATTGAAGCACATTATTAAAGAAAAAATCTAGGAATTTTTACTTATGATAAGTCCTTTTTCGTATTTCGTTACCTTGGACTACCTAAATTAAGGAGACTAGATATCGTAGTTTAAAGACATGTTGGGAAGAGACTAAGTTCTATCGGAGAATGTTTCGTAAAGGTTGCTATTTTTGGCAACTTATTACTGTCTCTTGTGTAATTTTTTAAAAACTATTTTAGTTGTAGGTAAATAGTGAATGTATCCTATGAATTAGTTGAAAAACGGAAATTTAGAATAATTGAAAAGCAAATGTATTTAGAATTTTGGCTTATTTGCTCTTCTTTTCAAAAGCGTCCGAATTCTTAAGCCAAATCTATGTGTCTTAGGTGTTGGTTACCTTCCGGTTTTCTAATATAAGTAGGTATATTTATAACAAAAGTATTTGGTTATTTTAATTATAACAACAAGGGCATAACAACATTTTATTCTTTTCCTCTCCATTCCTAGTAAAATGGCCATCGGAATTCAATAACTTTAGCAAATATACTCTCGTCCTCTTATCGTAATAAAATTCCTTCTCAAACACACAAAAAAAAACTTCAACTTGTTTTGGAATCGCAATTTCCTGGATCCTTCTTCAGTTCAGTACGAATAGCATTTAAACGATAACTGCCCTCGATATATCGATTGTGGCGGACCATCCTCAAAAGCCCAAAGTGCGCGATTCGTAGTATCGTAGGCAGGTTCATTATTGGGCAAGAGGCGCCTTCCTGGAGGTGTTCACTGGTGGGCAAACAAAATAGTGCGAAATGTCCGAGTGTTTATTGGGTAGTGCATCGATTGAACGGGTGTGAGATACTTGGTGTTTGGATACCTGGGAATTGTATTACTCGGTAGTAAGAAATTCGATGAGTACTTGCGGAGTTGTTGATAGCCTTACAACAATACGATATTTAATGGTGTTTGGTTATTGGAAACTTGCTAATAAGAAAAAAAGAACACAAAAGAAAATAATTTCTCAGAATACAATAGATGAGAAAGTGATTTTTGTTGTCAGTGGGAAAAATAAATTTTCACCCATAGTGCAGTATATAGTCTCCTCCTCCTATAATAAAACTTGAATTGTGTACTCGTACTACAATTTCTTAATAAATTTAATTAAAAATATAATTTAATATCGATTTTACAAGCATGTACAGTACAGTTTACACTTGTTTAAATTAAGATTACCTTTCTCTGTGCGATATTCCTTATTATTTTTGCAAATAAATAAGGAATACCGCCAGAGACTTAAGCAATTGCTTGTTTGTTAACCCGGAGGGCTACAGGACAAAACCCTAACGAATAAACCCTAAATTCATGTTTGCTTATATCAATACCATTTTCTCTTGTATATATATTTTATAAAAATACCTTGGTAAGGATACATTCCCAAAAGGTTTAATAAAAGGTTTCTATTTCACTTATTCTTAGTATTAGCAGAAAGCAAATGCTCTCTCTTATTTGAAGCAGATTGGGACTCTTGTATAGTTAGTTTTTTTCGTATCAGCTTTTTTTGTGATTGGTTGGGAATGTTATTTTTGTTACTTTTTTTGTTGTTCGCCGTTTAGGGTAACAGATAGGGTATTTCTGTTTTCTTATTTTGTGGAGTTGAGTTGCATTACATCGCCATTAACTCTTCCATGCTCTAGTTATCAGGATTGTAAATAAATAAGTTTAGTTTTTGGCATAGCAGTTTATATATTTAAAAGTTTTAAGCCTTCATTGGACATACTTCAATACTTAAAATGTACATTTTTACTGGAAGGTTTAAAAACTATAATAGCTATGTTTATGAAAATAAGTAAAAAATACACGGTTGTAATGAACCTAAGAAAGTAAGAGAAATAAAAAGATTCATTAGATTGCTGAATGAATGAATCAAACATTTGGAAATAAATGTACTCGTGCAAGTATAACTTGTAAGAAACCAACTGTAAGTGCATTAGCGCCTGTTAAAAACTTAAAATGAAGCAGCAGCAAAACTTTGTAACTAATAATACGTAGCAAAGAAAAACCCATTTCATAAAGATTTCAAAATTAGTTTGAGAAGCGGCATCCAAAGTTTAAAATTCTCCAGTCTCAACGAGACACATTACACGACTCTCAGTTGGCATAAAATTCCCCATTAGTAAAGTAGCTTACAAAACAAGTAATTAGGCTTTGCCTCTTTTGGCCCCCAACTGTCTTTCCGCCATTATTATATGAATACTGGATTCTTTGAATTCTTAGGCAAATTTATAACACTATTAAAAGTATCAACACTGTATCTACAACTAAGAAAATACTTGAAAAATACTTTATAGATTGTAATGACGCTAAGATACTCCGTTGGTTAAATAACAAAACCTCACATGCATCCGAAGAGGGAAATATGCCGAACTGTATGCAGAAAAATATCGTTTTTGCATGTTTAATCAATCGGGATGCATGCAATTTTTCCGAATACAGTGACAAATGATGTATAAATGTACCAAGTACTTTACATTAATTTTATTTAAACTAGTCTTATCAGCAAACATTCAATAAACATATCTTCTTTTAAATTATAATTCAAACTCAGCCTTCTTGAATTACAGTGTGCTCTATAATTACAAATATAAAAAGACTAAACAATAAATCTTAACAACCGCATTAGAAAATTGTAAATAAGGAAACTAAAGAATCTGATCTGCAAAATCAGCAATTAAAGTTAGACTAAAACTAAATTGTTAGTGATTTTAACAATTGGACCCGCAGAGGAAAGAAAAACAAGAGGTGAGTGAAAATACGTTTATTACGACATTTCGAAAGGTACGCTTTGTAAGTCTATAAACGAAGTGAGAAAGTACTTGGCTAAATTGGGAATTTTCTTAAGATGAATATTTAATTTTGAGCCTGATAATCAAGCTAAAGTTGTTATACAGAAGAAAACTTCTAAATGTGAGGAGAAAGTGGAGTATATGTCTTGTATTGTAGAGATTCCACAAAGTTTTAATCAAGTTCAAGTTAAAAACATAGATTTTCGTGATGAATGGGAAAAATCAATGAATGAAGAACTTGAAACTATTGAGGAAAGGGACGTTTGGAAAATTGTACGACGAAGCAGCCATTTTCTTTACAGGTAATGTTATTGCAAAATATCTACAATACATATCGATGCAAGATATTTTATAATTGTGAATTATTATCTAAAAATATAATTGCATGTGATCAGGCATATTTCTCCAAAGAAAATGTAGCTGATTTGTTGACTAAGGTGTTTTTTAAAATATATACATACTTTTACATTTTGTTAAACTTATATTTAGTACAAATGCGTAACAAGACGGCTGAGAATTGAAGTAGTTATGCATAGCCCTGAATTTAACAGCGAACGTTTTCTTTATTATGAGTGTTTTAATTTGGCTCTCGGTGGGAGAAGCCATAAAACTGTTTTGATAAAACTGTTTTATTTCGCTGTTTTTCAAGGCTGATGGACAAAATTATTTATTCTATTAATTAAAATTTTTTGTTCAACTTTGGAAATTGCCCCCTCAAGTTCGAAGAAATGTACAATGTACATATTTCAGAACGGGCAACACCAACGCTTAAGTGTGTCTTATTTCGAGAAATCATATCGTGATTTGTAAGACGAAAGATAATCATGTTAAACTAAATTCTGAAACGTATGTGTTAAACAGTGATTTATATTCTCTTCGTGAAAAGAGATCATTTTGAATTATACTACTATGCCATTCATTCAATGTTAGTTTTCCAGCTATGCATTGAATTTCGTGCAGCTTATATATTGCGTTCTGTAAATTAACTCTCACGTTACAGAAAAATAACTTGTTCGTAGGAAACGGTATAACAATGAAAATATAAATTTTATCGCATGACACATACAGACACGTCTGCATCCATAAAGAATTTTTATAACAAAATGTAGTGAAATCAAGACCCGGTTATTTGGACTTTATCCAAATAAAAGTTTACACAAATAGTTGAATGAATAAATATTTTCTTGAAAATCTTGTGCTCGTAACTACAAAGTTAAACAAAATTTGAATAGTTAGCGGAAGGATGAAAATGCTGTACTTATTGAGAATTTAAAGTTAAATGCATAAAATTAAAAAAAAGGCCCGTTAGTCTTCTTGCGAATCAGCAATACTTGATCCTTATTTTGGTAGTTTTGATAATTATTTCTTCACAAAACGCTGATTTGGTTATTAAAAGCTTTAAGGATAATAGATATACTACATTTCAGACAAATTGAACGTTCCGTAAAACATAGGAAAGTAGAGAGTGTCGAAGTAAACAAATTTAAAACTTGTGTCCGCAAACAACTAAAGAACGTACTAATTCCAAGAATTCGACGAAAAGCTCACTCTAGGAATTTCGTCAAATTAAGCGAACAAAATTCGTTATTAATCATTCCTTACCAAGAAAACATCAATAGCAAAAAGTAATACTTATAACAAGAAAAATGACACATTACGTTAGACTAATATACTAGAGACATAATATCCTTGCTTAGATTATTAACGAGGCCTTAATACCTCATAGTTGATGGCAAATAATTATATTCTATCAGTGACACTGAGTGATGTTCTAATAGCAATGTATCTTTATTGAATAAAACATTGTATAATTTTTTTTGTCATGCAAAGCACGTTTTTTTAGAACATAAAGAGACTCCAATTTTTTAAAAAAAAATTTGCAGACGCAAGCATGGAATATCAGTTTTCTTGTCTTTATTAATTCTTTTTTACTGAAACAGTTAGACGTTTATTTCGAAAACAATATTTCTTAAAATAATGTAGTTCATTAGAAACGTTATCCGGAATTTTTTTAACCTTTCTTTTTAATTGGAAAGAAAAAAAAATAAAGAGTAGATGGTAACATTTCCATCCAAGCGTCTGTCTATCCGATGTCTCTTTCTAAATTACTTTCCAAACGATTGATTAAAAAAATATTTTTATGTTCGAAAAGTATAGCACCAGGAAGCTATTTTTAGTACTCTACATTGTAATTTAGTACTTTACATTGATTATTTTCTGTAAACGTATTAATATATAAGCTAAATATATGTTATCCTTTAGGCTTGTTTATTGTTCGACTGTACAGTGTATTTTATAAAAGAAATTAAATCTTAACGGATCTCACATTTCGTTGTCACTAAAATTCCCCAAATTTGTAAAAGATAATCAGTCAATTAAAGCTATAACTTTTCAATGAAACTTGTTCAAAAACCCAATATTGTATTTTCATAGCCTACTTTTAAATAGAATTTCTTTTATATGTACACATAAGAAATATATTTATTACACTAATCAAATATCTTAGAATTATTATTTTTCATGTAAATGGAAAGAAATAATATATCCATACACGATTTCTGTATGAATACAGTTATAAAATTGAAACCAACCAATTCCTCTCTTCCCTAGAAATTATTCTCTGAAATCATACGTCTGACAGAATTGTGAAATGCAATTATAGTAAACATCGAAATTTTTATCAAAACTGACGAAACAGACTGGATTCATGTAAAAACCAAAATCTAATAAAAATTTAACATCGAGCTATTACTTCTGACATTTATAGAAAATTTTATTTATAAAGAAACATTTTCTTTGAAACAGCTTTTAAGGTTGTTGATTTACCCGTCGAGTAGATGTCAGAAACAATGCATTAGGAATCACAGAACAAAGAAATGGAATGAATAAATAAAATAGAAAATATCAAAGAAAGGTTTTTACGCTATTTATTATAAAATAATGTTGAAAAGATATGAAAACATACTACATATGTTTATAAAAAGCGTAAATTTGACTTACAGAATATAAAAAAACAGCATTCGATAATTAAAGTTATCAAAAAGGTACTTAATAAATAGCTTGTATTTTGATTTGTTTTATTTTCCCACTTAAATCCTCATAAAAATTAAAAACTTCAATTTTAAGCACTCTTTTCAATTTTTTTAATGTACGACATGCAAGTTAAAATTTATGAACACATATATGTTTTAAAATATAAATGTTAATTCAATTAATAATATAAATCAAAGGAAATAAAATTATTTTTGGATTTTAGTTTAAAATAATTTAGCTTAAAAGGATTCCGGAAAAATGGAATTTAATTTATAAAAATGCATTTAAGTTATGTTTGAAGTGTTTTGGGGTTTGAATATTTTAAACATTACACATACTTTATAAGTTCTAATATATCTAATTCATCTGAAATGAAGCCGATTCTTAGCAACAATTTGACGTACCATCTGTGTATGTGGTGTTTATGGTTCAAAATGTGACTGTGGAAAAATAAAATTGTATCAGACGAAGAAATAACAGACTTGCAAAACTATTTTAAAACCATTTCTTTTAAAGTTCTAAATATAAAGTGAAATTTAAAAAATGTATACGAACTCCATAAATGACTAAATTCGAGTTCATAGACTGATGCTAAAAGAAAACCCATCAAAAACAACAAATTCGCTTAAACCCACACAAACTACAAAAAAGCATAACTTAAAACGACAGCTCATTTCAACAATCTGCAAGCTTTTCAAGAGCGAAAACATGCGAATTCCTCCCAAATTGTAGACGGTCCTAGAAGTGACCCCATTCTTACGGCACACACTGGTATCACCGACTCACAGTCATTAGAGTTAATGGTCGAATTCATTTCGAGCGAATTACACGCCCCCACTTTTCTGCCGAGTTCGCCGCTCGTTTCGGTTTAGTTATGGCAGCTTGTGAAGGACGGCATTTAATGCCATTTTTCAAATTAACCCCTTTTCTAGGGAAAGTGCAAGGTGGAATTTTTAAATAGTTTTGCGATGGAAATTTAATACGGTGAAGTTAGGGGGATTATTCGTAGGTAATCATTGAACATTATTTTGTGTTTTATAAACTGTATATATTGCTGTTTTCTCAAAAGCCTAAACGGTTATTAGTTTCATTTACTTGACAAAACTAATTCTATACGAGTTCATTTATTTTAATGCATATAATAACGAGTGTGTGTGTTTTTATTCTATTGTGTGTGTGATAGTAATTACAATCAAAATTTTAGACAAAATGTTAGTAAATAAAACAAAATAGTCTCGAATTCGAATACTTAATACAAGATTCGATGAATTATTTTCTGTTGCTTTAAACGTTTATACATATATTATTTATAAAATTTACCCAATCAAAGACTGGTTTTAAATCAGTGTGAAAATAAAATGGTATTAAAACAAACTTTTTATTATTTATATAGTCATATTAAATTCTTATAAAAATTTTAATGGTGATAGTCAAACATATCTTATATTTTACTATTAAGTAGACCTGAAACGAAAGCATTAAATTCATTTAACCGAAAATTAATCTACCCATTTTAATCGAATCAAACACTCTGAAAATTGTCAAATACAACTCTAAATCCTCTAATTTAAACATTCTCTAAAGAAGCAGAAACCATTAAATCAACCATTGCACTGAAGGTTTCAACACAAATTTTTAGAATCGAATTGTGTTATTCAGAAAAGAAACAAATAGTATCTATTTCCATGTTGATTTTTGGTTTAACCCTTCCATTTACTTAGGGGACGTCCATAAATTGCGTGATGTGTTATAGGGGGAAGGGAGACGAGCCGAATATCATCAGATATCGCGTAAGGGCGAGGGGGGGGGGGGGGGGTCTCGTCAAATAAAAATTAACTTTTTTACGCAAAATATCAACGTAAACTAGCGAGAAAATGTCGTTGAATTCCAGTAAAATATGTTTCTCGACTTAAATCTGGCAAAATCTTACATGATATTTATTGTGACGAAAAATATTTCAGGAAACATTTTCCCTTAGGTTCTATATGTTTTATATACACAAAAAGGAAATTTTACTACTAAATACGAGAAAAAAAGAACAATATTTTATTTGAAATCTCAGTTACCACATCAAGTTTAGAAGCCATTACATCAAATTATGAGTTAGGGACTTCTAAGGGAGTTCTAAGTTTCTTTTTGCTTATCACTATCCGGTTCAGCCATATTTTAACCACAGTCCATTGTGGCGAGGACTGATGACCAAGCAAAATGCCACTGACGCAGAAACAAAAGCGAGATTCATTTTGAGAAGAAGGATAAAAAAACAGACAAAATTCTGGGTCTTTCCAAAGTAAATCATGAGTCCTCAAATAAACGATTTGGTATGGAAATCAACTCCCATTGTGAGCAGATTATCGGAAACTTTGCCTATTTAGTTATAATATTTTATGTAAAAGTACGATATATTTAAATCATTTTTATGAATCATATCTTTTTTAGTTATATTTTTACAACGACATTTCTTGAATTTATAAAAGAAGAAAGAAAAGAATTTGTGATATTTTGACCGATGCATTTTCATTAATGAAAATTCATTTCATTAATCATTAATGAAAATTCATTTCATTAATCATTAATGAAAATTCATTTCATTAATCATTAATGAAAATTCATTTCATTAATCATTAATGAAAATTCATTTCATTAATCATTAATGAAAATTCATTTCATTAATCATTAATGAAAATTCATTTCATTAATCATTAATGAAAATTCATTTCATTAATCATTAATGAAAATTCATTTCATTAACCATTAATGAACATTCATTTCATTAACCATTAATGAACATTCATTTCATTAACCATTAATGAACATTCATTTCATTAATCATTAATGAACATTCATTTCATTAATCATTAATAAAATTCATTTCATTAATCATTAATGAATATCCAGTTCATTAATGAATATTCATTTCATTAATCTTTAATGAATATTCCTTTCATTAATCATTAATGAATATTCTTTTCATTAACCATTAAGGAAAATTCAGTCCATTAATCATTAATGAAAATTCATTTTAATAATGATTCAAGATTAAATGATGATTTTAATTTTCATTCATGAAAATAAAAACATTAACTTTCTGTACCATAAACTTCGTAAATAATAATATATATTTTACCAGCAATAAAAATTTAGAAATAACAAAAAATTTAGAAATACCAAAATGTGGAATATACAATTTTAAAAAGATCGATTTTTCTTTTCTGAAAAAATTTATTAAATGGCAGTTCTTAAAAGTACCTGCAATATTTTAGCAAATGGCAAACACAAATCTATAGAAGTATTGTTATGACACTTTATTTTTAAGTCATGAAATAGTTTTAAAATATCACAGATTAAATCCCATAGGGAAAAACAATCTTTTTGCATTTACCAGAATGTTATCAATAAGTATTATAAGTAATCCGATACTGCGTAGGAGCATTATCAATAAAGCTAAAAACAGCAAACTCCTTTGACAGTTGTTTAGTCTCTAAGATTTTATAAATAGATTTTCTCGAAAACAATTCTTAAATAGTTTATTTAACATTTAAACAGTTATGTGTACCCCATTTCAGTAAATATACAATTTTGTGAAATAAATTGCATTAGTTGCAGATTTATTTTGTATAAGTTGAATTAAATAATTGCTAAAATTGCATGAAACCATTGAAAATCTCACATTGATAAATATAAATGTTGATTTTTTTTTCTAAATTTTGTCACATAGTGGTAAATACTTTTCTACATCTTGGAAGAGAAAAAAGTGTAAACATTACGACTTTGAAAACAGCCCATTTCATATTATCCCGTTTTTAGTTTCTAAACAAAATTGATTTCCAAATCACCTGAAATAGAATAATTCAGTTTTCTTCAACTACAAACAAATATATTTCCCAAGTTCTAAAAACCTATAGATTTGAATTAAATTTCCAAACAATCTGATCGGGCAACTATAAACTTTAATTTAAATTTGAAAACTACTCTTGCCAATCAATCATTAGTTTCTCAAGATATCTCCAGTAACCCCATTAGCAGAAGTTCCTTAAACATTTAACGAAATGTCTTTCGCAGAAGATGGAAAGTAAAATAAATCGATATATCGAGAATATAGAACTTAGAATCGATATTTCGGAACATCAATGTTCGGCAAATGTTCTGGGATATTCGGCGTAGAGAAAAAAAAGCAGAGCCAAAGAAACTATCTAATGGATTTTGAAATGGTTCTTTAAAAAAATTTATCTTTTTAAGTGGTTGCAGCAGTAAGAAGTACAAAATCTTTGAAAAACATTTATTGTAGATAAAAATGTAAAACGAACTTTGAAATGAATTCTTGCTTTTTTTTAACTAAAAATTATAATTGTTTATTTATAAATTGCACTATTACAACTAGATTCCGAACTCATAATTAAAAAAAAGTAATTTTTATTTTCATTGAAAAGTGTGTATGGATATATAAAGTGAAATAAATTTATTTATGAATCAAAATATTATCACTGTATGTCTCCTTTCTTTCTTTTTTTACAAAATTATATAAACATAGAATAAGGCATTTTAAAACATTGCAGTCCCACTTGACACGAAATAATATTGACATAAACATGTAGAATGTGGGTAAAACCGTTAAAATTATTTATTCTAGCTATAAGACATTTAATATGGAAGCTTATGTGGGTTTAAAGTAATATTGGAGATACATTGAGAAACAGCCAAATTATGCATTCCTTAGAGGGGGGAAAAACGGTGGTATATTAGATCAACAGATTGACAAAATATTAAATTAGTGGAAGACCTGAAATTATTTTCATTACCCTTTTATCATAAAAGTTTAATAACTAAAAAACATTTCTTCCATATTCTAAGAAAAACTATAAGTAATTGGTAATTGAATTGAGACTCTAATTAGAAGATATGACTTTATTCCTTTATATCATTCTCCATTCATTACTATCTACTGAAACTATTTGAGGCAGATTGGAGTAAATATTTCACTAGTTTTAAACATTTAAACGGACGCAGGAAACGCATTAAATTTTGAAGGTATTAATTTCTAAAGATAAATGAGTTTAAAACTCAAACCTGGAGGTTTATTATGCAGAATCTCATTAACTATATAGAATGGATAATACTTAACTTATTATAAGTATTACCCATTATATATAGTTATGTCAATATTATTTCTGGTTAAAATGGAATTCAAAGTTTTAAAATGCCAGGATCTATTCTTATATAATGCTGAAAAATGTGTTAGACATCAAAAATTAAAATATGTTGGTTTATAAATCAATTTATACAATTTTATGTATTCATACATGTTTTCAATAAGATAGAAAATAATTTAATTGTACAATTATGAGTTAGGAATATAGTTTCAATTGTACAATTTATAAATATTTTTAATTATAAAAAAACAACTTTAAAAAATACAAGGATACATTTTTTAAGAAAATTTTTAATCAAATAACCTCCTGGTACCTGGCTTACATTTAATTGAGGGGGGGGGTACGTTTCTGTTACTACAGACTTCATTTCAAAATTTTAAGAAACAAAATAGTTCTCTAAAACCGCATATGAAAATCATTTTTCAGAGTTTTATTGCAGTTTTTTGTTTATATCTAATAAAAATGACTTAAAACTGGAATCAAGCAGAATTTCTGAGGGAGAAAATGACTTTTTTCAACAGTAAATCCTGAAAATATTTAGCATTAAAAGAATTATAATGGTCTATAATTACAAAAAAATAACGAATCCTTAAAAAAAGTCTTGTTTGTTGATTCATGGCACACAAAAAATTAAGTATTCAAGTGACTTATTTATTATTTTTAAAACTTCAACATTCATTAAAATTGATATGCCCTTCAGCAAATATTGAACGTAAATTTTTAAAAATTCCTCGCAAAGCAACTTTTTTAAGTATATATATATTTCTTTGAAAAATATGTTTATCTATAGAATATATAAGTAGCATGTGAGGAAGATAAAAAAAAATATGACATGATTGAATTTAAAAAAATACCATCTTTTAAGTGGTTTGATATATTTTATATATTGATGGCATATATCAATATTTGCATTTTAAACTAAATTGTAGAATGTCAGTTCATATTTTGTTAAGCATGGCCCGAATAATGTATAAATTTTAATAAAATATAGAATGTAGAAAAACCCATATTGAGGAAACTGTTCTAAAATCAATATAGAAAGGAAAGAGCAAATAAAATGTCAAATTTTGAAAAATCTTTGATTAATCAAATTGATGTTCTTTACTATCAAAAACAAATCACTGTTTTAATTGTAAGCAGTTTAACTAGCTGAATAGCTAATTAAAACACTTTATTGGACGAAGTAATGTTGTTACGAGAAAGTAACTTTTTCAAGATTTACTTTTACAAGGAAAAATTAATAACATTCACTATACTTAATAAATGAAATTTTTTAACAATAAACTATAAATGTCGGGAGAATTTTATTACTAAATGAAATAAGAATATAATTAAATTATCGGGTATATAGTTTACACTCCATAAATTCCTATGAATAATTAATTCAATTATTGTTGCCGGACTTAAGTTATAGTATATGGCCAAATAATAAGTATTATTAAATTATAATATAAAATATTGCAAAATTTTATTCAAATGGGGTCATTATCAATAATAATATCGTAAATTTAAAATGTATAACGAAAACTAATGCATTGCTATTTTTTAGACAAATATTTCGTGTGTTATGACACTCCAAATCTAAATTATTATCAAATCATTACTTATATAATGCCATGTATTTATAAAACTAATTGGACCCCATGGCAGTAACCATATCCTATCCTTACTAAATTTAAAAATACCCTCCAACGTTCCAACTTTAAAATTACAATCCTCATTTTACACTCCAATCTAAAAAGGCAGACGCTGGTCCTTAAGAAAACTCGTCTCATATTTCAAAGAAGCAATTCTCCACGGAACATAAAACGCGAAATCTTCTTTGAAATCTTGCTTCAAAGCAGTATTTTTTTTCAGACTCTTCACCACCCACAACAAACACTGTAAAATTGAGTCAAATGAATGGCCAAAAGTAAAAAGGGATTAAGTACACAGAAAGATATGCGCTTCTTCATTTGATAACATATTGTAAGAAGAAGCTTAGGGGGAAACTCTCCAATTTCACTTTACCGGTTTTTTTTTTTACTTTTAACGATTTAAATGAGAGAAAAAAAAGTTATGGTTCTACAATTTTCTGGTTTCGCACAATAACCAGTATTTAAAGAAATGATTGCTCTTAGTGGGTTTGAAAGTTAAGAAACAACAAAGTAAAGCTAAAGAGATTTTTAAAAAATTAGTTAGAACTTGTATTAGTTTTTTTATTATATATTTTTTTATAATATTTTTTTTTAATCTTTTCGAATTGATAAGGAATAAATATATGTAGTTCGCGTTCTTTATTTAAACTTATGATAATGTTGTGCTCTCTTGGTTCTTTAATTTTATGTTAAGTAGAAAAAAAACCGTTATCACCGAATTAAAGCGCTTTTAAAAGAATGTAAAATATATTAGAGAGTATTTTTTGCCAGATCTTTTTTAATTTATTTTTTGTTCATATTTTGACTAGGTAGTTTTTAAGCTACTTTCTAATTAATTAAATTATATTTATTTATTTTTTAATTAAAGAAATAAAAAAAATGGAAAAGTAGGCATTGACATATTGACATGGTGGTCCATCGTCCGATCCCCTTTCCAAATTCAGTTCTATCCATTGTATATTAAAAAAATCTTTTTCTTTTGTTAGAAAGTGTGACATCAGAACCAAATTTTAAAAAATTTAACTTTTGTGTTAGCGCATATAACTCAGAAATAAGGTAATGAAACAAGTAAATATTTTGTAATATCAAATTTTTAACAAATAGTTATTGAATAATCAATAAAATATCAAAATGTTCAATTGAAATTACTACACTTGTAAGCGATTCCTGTATAAATTAAAATTCGATTCAAAATTTCAAAATGAAACCCTTACCTCATCATTCTTCTTCTTCAATGTCAAAAAGGGATGTTCCATTTATGTAACAAACATGTTACAAAGCACATTTATCAGGTTTTTAGGTGGGTTAGGCTAGGTTTATGTGTGAAAATATATTAACATTGCTAAATAATTTTTTCTACATGTATAAAATATATTGCAAAACGGTCCAAAAACATTACTTCTTAGTATATTGCTTTAAAAGTTTTGTAACAGCTTGCAAATAAACTTCAAAAGTATCAGCTTACGTAGAGTGCTTCCAATTTATTCGTTTTAAGTTATCCTACATTGATTTTTTAAGCATCACAGCAGCCTGCATAAAGTCTTGGAACAGTTCTGATCCCTTATAAATGCATCCAGTTTAAAATCAACACAAACATCGAGCTTCAATTCATCTCGTAAGTTATCCTTAATAATTGTCAAAAGTAATCCGATGACTTATGGAACGTTCAAAAATATATGTCGTTGTTTCTTCTATTTCAATTTTCAAACGCAGCTAATTAAAAATAATTTAACCACAACTTGATCAGTCTTACAACACAACACTAATCAAAGATAATCAATTTGCCATCACCGCAATCCAAAATACCAATAGCTAAAATTGCCTTCACAAGCAGTCAAATTTCGCAAAGAAGTCCAATTTTGTCTGTTCCGAGGTCTCGAACCGTTGTTTAGCTGCACAGGAAACGAGTGCACAAAATGGAATCAGTTCTTTAATCACTGTGTAGCAGATGCGGGTCTACACTTCCTGGTAGAGCATTTCCGCTATTGGAACAAAATAAAAAGGTCATTGGAAAATGGTCGAGACAAAAGATGGAGTATGTAGAACGCGTACGGGAGGCAATGGTTCGACACAGGTGTAGAATGCTGTCTGCTATTATCGTTAGCTGAATAAGTAATTGTTAGAAGTTGGGAACTATTACGGACGAAAAAGGCTATATTGACATGGGGAAAATGAGCACAAGTAGAAATGTACACAAAACAGAGAAAAATAAACCTATTGCTTAACATTGAAAAGTGTGGTTGCAGTGACAAAATGAATAAAAATGGTGAGTTAGGGCAACCATTCTGTTCCCCAACGTTGTTTTAAACAACAAGTTTTTATTTGCTTAAATATGTGTTATACTTATAATTGCATAAGAGGTTTTGTATTAAACATATTTTTATCTCTTATTTTTAGTTTAAAAAAGCTTGCTCATTCTATTAAATAATTCATATTCCCAGTTTCGATAAGTAGGAAAATCAAAAGGGATAGGTCCCTATCTTCTAAATTTTTAAAAGCAACGTTAGAAAAAATATTATATAAGTCTTGTTAATTCTAATTTTAAAAAAAATCTTAACTTAAATATAATGTGTATCTATATTTTCGTCTTCTCTGTTATGTAAAAGAATTTTTTATAATTAATAGCTATTTCTAAATATACCAGAGAAAACACATTAGTCGCATTTAATTTTAATACAAGATTTATAAAACAAAACTTGGTTTCATTTGAATTTATGCAAAACATCGAACTGGAATATGTTTAGTAAAAAAATTTAAATACATAACGGAAAGTGCGTGAATATAAGGAATTTTAGTTTTCATAAATCGTATATACATACTAAATTATAGAAAACAAGGAAGAATTGAAATTTATATATTTAATTAGTTTTATTGAGCAAAGAAAAGAAATTCTATTTTTAAAATGTAAAAAATGTAAGCAAGGCAGATCTAACAAAAAAAAGTTTATAAAATTAAGGCGAAAAATAAATCCATAAGCAGGCGTTTTCATTTTGCCATCCTACATCTCAAATAATTTCAGGATATAAATTCTAGCGTGACATTTTTATATAAATTTCAATGAAAAGAAATAAAGTACAAACAAAAAGTAAACCCGAAATTGCTTTGGAGACGGGCCAAACCGTCGAATTTATTCTAAAAAAGGCGCAAATGCTGTTTGTGTTCTAAACGCATGAAAGAGCAGATGTTTAATAGTGTACAGTTTATTCCTTAAATAAAATAGAATATTTATCAATATAGCATAGGGGAGATCCTATCAATGTGTTTTAGATTATTTTTTCCGGTATTCACGATAGAGGAATTAGTGGTTCCTTGTTGATGTTAATCTCTTATGATAGCTTAGTTTTGAACACAGAGCTGAAAAATAAAAGGGGGGTTTGGTAGCAGATAATTTATTTTAATTTAAAATGTAATTGGTTAGTCAAGTTGATAAAATTTTAATAATATGCAAGATAGAAATCTTGTTTTTTAATTTTGAATAGAGGTATAAAAACATGCTGGAAAATGCAACGGAAAAATTTAAATTTTAGTTAGCTGTTAATTTTTACAGTTATTTTAAGTCAGAAAAAAATGATGTCAGATCATGTCAATTTTCAAGTTTATCAATTTACAAAAGAAAATGAACCCGTACATTTTAAGATTCTTTACTTCTAAGGTACAAAAAATAAAATATTTATTTTCTGCCTTAAAAAAATTTACTTCTAAAGACCTGTGCTAATTTTAATTCTACATGCAAAACTGCAAAAACTTGAAACTTAGAAATTCATACACATTTTTTAGTGTTTTCTTTATACAAAATTATTAAAAACAAAATATTAGAATATTTTTTAAAAGGCATTTACGACATCAATAACAATAAAGAAAATGAATTACAATAAATAATCCAATTTTTACTTCCAATTACCTACTATGAACTATAAGGAAAGTATTGCGATGGGGACGATTATCCAAATTGGAGATTTTATGTTTCCTACACGTTTTGGAGTGTGCTGATTTTAAAAAAGTGGTTTTCGAACGTTGGTCCGCCTGTCAGTCTGAAACTACTCAACAGCTCGAACTAAAAAAATTACGGACTTCAAATTTGGTACACGAATTCCTAATACCTGTAGGACGTCATAATTTGGTTTTCGAGAAAATTGAGCACGCACAAGGGATATCTGCCATAGGACGTTTTTGGTTTTACATGTTATTGTAGTTACCTTATAATGAGTACCTTTAAATATGTGTTTTGATTTATTGAGCAGAATTAAAAGTAGTGTTGTGTTATAACTCCTAGTTTTGGCATAAAATACCTTAAGTTTCATTCAAAAAATTACTTTTATAAGTATCAGTTTGATAAAACAATAGTCTTGTAGAATTTCTCAAAAGGGATATTCAAATTCTTTAGATATAAACTAGCATATTCAATAACCAAAATAGTAAATTTAAATGTAAAGTCTGCCGTACAAAACTTTTCCTAAAATACATTTCCAATAACCCTAGTTTATTCTGAAAATGCTTTGGATTTTCACATACAAAGAACAGTTTCAGTATGCCTCACTATGCAATAAATGTTTATAAATTGTACTTTCCACAAACTCAAATTTGTTATAGATGTAGTTTAATGCTAAAAACTGCAAATTTTACAACTGAACATTCTAATATATTCCAGAAAATGTGCAAATATATCCTTATTTTGTTATAACAACTATGGAGTAACTTGTTTGAAATTCTCTGCACGCTTTATGAAATTGACTATATCTGTTTAGTTTCCAAAAGAATGTGGAAGAATGGAAGCTTATGTTGAAATGCAGTTTCGTTATTAAAGTATACTATTCTGATAGTAAATGATTTCTTTTCTCATTTTTATTCAAAACGTATAACTAAACAGGAATTTCGTAATGTTATTAATCATTTTTAAAATAAATTTTATTCAAAATACTATGTTGAACAGCTTTGCGTAAAAACATCACAATAAAAAGTAAAAGAGGTAAAACTGTTGCGTTTTGAAGAAGAACTGCACGTAGAAATTCTTATTATCTCAGAAGCATATTTATGCAATTAGATTGTGAAAATAACGGAAACAAGTTATGTTAATGTTGTTAAATTGTGTAAAACAAAACTACGATCGTTTTGGTTACAATATTTTTTTAAACATTAATATACAACAATTTAAACGGGCGTCATATATATTCATTAACTTAAAGCAGAAAGGCATACTTTTAAATCCCAGCAAATATCACCCTCATTAATCGTTTATTTCTTAAAAAAGAAAACTTCTTTGCTGAAATTAACAAATAAAAAAATATTGCATACTTTACTCAAGTGATATAATACATCCGTTTATGTATAACGAAATTATTACTTGAAATACAGTATAATTAAGTTCTAAATTAAACAGCCTTGGTGACTTATTTCAGCACCACGTTTAACAAATCCAACGTAATTCATTCCCAAGCACACAAATAATTCTAATCACGTAAACCAGCCCGATAATAAACTTTTCAATTAATATACAGTGTTTTCCTTTCACATAAGCTAGAGGAAAATATATTCATTCTGATATACATTCGGTCCATGTTTAGCGAAAAGAAACTAACCTACAGTTTTCCAGGGTCTTTTTTGAACTAGATTTTATTGTGTACCGTAATAGTACCAGGAAAGCATAATGGTAGTAGATAGTTACTAATTTAAGCTTGGTAACCAGCGTTGTACAAAAAGCATATGAGGATATCAAGTTTATACGTAACATTTAATAATATTTAGCTTACGATAAATAAAGTTTTCATTTAATTTTTAAAAAATAATATAGACGATATTTCAAAGGAAAACGAACTAACTTCAGTGGCACGACAGAGCATTGCGGGCAAAAATACTTTGTCGATTTCAGCTTGTGATATCAAGGGCAATATTCGGGTGCAGTACAGCAGTCACTCCAGTCCGCTGGACAGAATGATACGAATTTATTTTATTTAGTTACCGATCTAGCTTGGTTTCATTTTAGCAACCGATGAAGAGATGAAAAGTTGAATAAACTGGCCTTGTCTATCAAACAAACTTCGGACCTGCTGATTGGTACAGTACTATAAATTACCTAACTAAACGGAAATAACTATTCTAAGGTGTTACGGTGAAAACAATAACTTAATTTGTGAGTTTTGGTACCAAAACTAGTAAAATATATATTTATTTACTTTTCCTTAATAAAAAAAATTGTGAAATGGGTTGTTTGCTTAAATATACGAATACGCCACTTGTAACTTTTCTAACTTGCAAGCTCATGTATAGCAGGGGTTTTTGAAAAAAAACTTGGCACTTAGTTCTTTTCGTATAAACACTACTCTACTTCTAATACTCCCAAAGGGTTGATATAAATGCCAACAGGCCCTGTATAAAGGGCATCGAATAAAGTATCACATAGTTTTAGTGACGGCAGGACCTATTAAAAGTGTGGTTAGCTTTTGTTACTTTGCAGTGACGTTAGAATGTATGTCACGTGGCAACAATGTTTCTTTCCGTCCTATTTGTCGAGGTTTCCATGTTAAATATGGTGGAAGAGGGAATATGGTGTGGATTAATGATTTTTACGTAAGATAATTAACTGAAGCGAGTGATTTTTTTAAACAAATTGAAAATTAACTACTGTTGAACGGAAAAAATTGTTTAAAGTTATTTAAATGTTCTTAGAAGATTTTAAAAGAAATGCTTGGGGTTAAATCTTTTATCGCAAATTACAGAAAGGGGGGGGGGGCGCAGCAAATGGATATGTATTTGAATTATTTTCAAATCCAAATCTAATATCATTATTATTTAGAACGATACTCGACATGCGTGATCCTTAGTACAAATTTTAATTTGCCTCTAATTCGTTTAAAATAAAATGAAAAACATAGAAACTTTATTTTGGGGATTTTGCAGACTCATTAAAATAGTGAATAAGTGCATAAAAATTTAAAATTGTGTTTTAGCTAGGATTTAAAAAATTAACAATTATTTTATGAACTTATTATGAAGGTTTCATTAAGATATTTTTTAAAGGAAAATATTTTATCAGTAGTGTACAACATAAAATTATACTTTAACACTTAACTAATGATAAAATATTTATACTATATCTATAATAAAATGCTTAAAACCGGACTCCTATATAAATCCCTGATATTTTTCAAATATTTTCTATACTCCTATAAAAATCCTTAACATAAAAAAAATTCAATAAATATAAATTAATTACAATCCCTGTTCACGACAAACTCCGGAGGTAGAGCACAGTAGGGATTTAATTATTTACCTCCAATGGAGGCAAGTAAGGAAAATTTAGTTTTTCACGATACTTTTGCGATCACAGATTTTTTACTCTTTATTATCGTAGCTCCCAATCGTAAATCATCTTATTTGTCGAGGAAAAATAATCAACCGGCCTCGTAATTTTAGTTTTTTGTGCAGCAAATACTGTGTCCCTTGAGGTAATCTGTGACAAGCTCGGTGCATGATGAACGATTTCCGTTATGTCAGTGTTAATCTTTAAGGAAAACTAGGATTCGTGTTGACAAAGAATGTTTGATGAAAAGGCGTTTTTTCGTTGATGGTCTGCAAGGAAATTCATTTTCTAGTTATACTTTAACGAGTAAATGAATAATATTTTATATTAACGGTGAAGCAATATGTCTAACATTGATTTTTAAGAAGTAAACTACATTTAAATCGTGATTGAATCTTTATTTCTTGAAATTAAAAAAAAACTGGTATTGAGTTTTTACTTTTCTCAAAATGTTGTGTAAGAAATTGTTATCGTATTCTCTACTTTCAATTTCAATAATAATACGTAACTCCCAAAAATAAAAGTTTTCATGAGTTCTTAACATTAAAAAGAAAAAACAGTAACAATATGTAAATTTTAAAACAAATTTATAGTTTAGGAACAGCCAACAGCCAATATCTAACCTAAACGTTTAAGTATAAATTGCAAAAATTTGTGTTATAATTTATTGGGGTAAAATACCAAAGAGATACTTGGAGTAATAATGTTTACCCTTTTGACAAGAGAGATCATGCAAGAATTAAATTATTATTGTCTGGTAATGCAAGAAACGGATTTCTTTTGTGTTATAATCAAGTTATTCTTAAACCTTTTAGAAAAGACAATCAGAAAGAATTAAATATAAAACCAAAGCGTTTCAACAATTATGGTAATTAAATACATAATTAATGACTATAAGATTCTTTAAAATTTTTGCTTTTAAATTAGCTGATAAGTATTGCACCAATTTTTTGGGTTGTGTTAGTGTGTTATAAAAAAAAGGTTGAAACAGCATACAAGCGTCTTTTATCCTTTTCTTGAACTGTTTCCGTCATGGCATCTGATGTTTTCCATCATGAAAAAATATCAATGGATAGATATACTAGATAGTTGTATAGGTTATCCAAATAAGATGTTCATAGAGTTATAGATAGATATACGGATAGATATATACATTAATGTAGATTGTTACGGAGATGAGAAGCTTACTTCAGCAATATGGAACACAATACGATTACACTAATTACTTAAATATAATCGATATATATCCATTTCCGATTCCTTAGTTACGATGTTTATCACGGCAATTTTCTAGATAAGGAAGTAAATATCATTTGGGAACTAAAATTTTAAATGGCAAATTTTCTCGTATAATCGAGTTTACAATGGTGAAACGACAAAATGTGATTCATAGAACGTTAGAATTCACTATCTTAAATGTAAGGTTTCATATTTACCCTAGACTGTCAATGTGTCATATGTACGTGGCTATAAAGCCTTAGAATTCGAAAGTTATTAATTTTTAGCCTACTTTTCTTTTTTTAATTCGAAAGAATTAAAAAAAATGAAAAAGTAGGTATTGACATGCGGTCGATGTCCGTCTGTCTGTCTGTCTGTCTGTCCGTACCCCCTTCCAAAATCGGTTCTATCATTCGGATCTTAAAAATTCTTTTTTTGTTAGAAAGCTATGACCTCAGAGACCCAACTTTCATACTTTTTGTCCGCCTGTCTGTACGTCCGGACGGACATAAATTTACTATCTGTCGGCGAATTTCCCATTGAATTAGAATTGAAATTCAATTTTTAGTCATTTAAATCACTGTTGCCAAATCAACAATGACATGAGAAACTTAATTTATTTAAAAATATTTGAAACAAAATAATTTTTTCATGAATCATTTTGGAATGACGTCATAAAATGTAGCACAATATGATTCTTTGATTGTTCATTAATTGTTTACCAAGAAAGCGGCAAGGCATATTTTTTTGCATACAATTCTGCTTAGTTTTAATTCACATTTATTATTTAATGCAGTTTGGAGTAGTTTCATTATATTTGTTATTAATAAATATTTAATTATTCTTCGAACTACAAATAAATCGAGCAGACGATAAATAACATTAAGTTAATTTGTGAAAGAAAATTAAGGAAAATAGTTGATTTGGGCTTTTAGAAGTTTAAATTATAGCTGGATGCTGTGTTTAGCGATTTTTTCTAATGTGTGTAAATCTAGTGTAGAAACGATTGTTGATGATATATACTGTTTTGAACCTAATTGTTTCCCGATTAGAATTTCAGTAAGTATTTAAGTAACAGGAAAGTAGGCTATTTTAGTTCTTTAAGAACTTCTTGTTATTATTTCAGCTGAGAATGGTTATTTGTCTAATATTTAATGTAATTGTCATAACTAAGTTCACCAAAACAAAAAAGAAAGAAAATAAACAAGGATTATTTTAAGAAGAATTTACAAGAACAGTTTTGCAATCCAAGTTGGAGACAAGTACGTCTTTCTAGCATTAAATATTATTTTATATATAATTCTATATTTTAGACACATTATAAAAAAGATTTGTAAAATAAATATTTATAGTATACATAAAATATATAATATAAAATAGAATTTACATGTAATATAATTCCTAATAAATAGTAATAGCCCTACATAAAAAATATATATAGGCATAAATATAAATATTTCCAATTTTACATTATGTGCTCATCCAATGTCACACAAAAAGGAAACAATAACCCTTTATTTTTGAAACAGGTTTGTGAAGACATCTTTTTATACAGATTCTAAACCAAAATTCCAGGTCATTATACCACAACAACCTGATATTGTTGAAAACATAAAATGTCCCTGCTAGTTATTTTGAACGGTTGCAACATCTTAAAACGTAAAATGGTTTTTGTTACATTTTGCATTCACATTATGCACTTATGCAGCTTTAGCAGATTCCATTATCATTTTTTAACATACTAGACTTCAAAAGAATGAACACGTGAAGTGGCCTGGGATATAAGGATTGAAAATAGAACAACAACATAAAGCAAAGCACTTCATCGATGGTTTGGTTTGAAATAGATGAAACTGGAAATTGATCAAACACTAATATATCTCGTACTGCCCTTAGGAAATGGAAGAAAAAATTAATTTCCAAAGGTGTATTTTTTTACTGAATTGATTTAAAACTCTAAACTGAAAAGTATTATTAGAATGCAAGAAAGTCGTGTATATTTAACAATATAATCTACTTTTAAATATCGGTTTAAAAATCTAAACTTCATTTAACACCAAAGTATTTAAAATGACAAATACCCAATTCAATGACTTAACTATCAATCTTAATAAGAAATTGCAGGATACACTTAATGAAAGCCCAGTTTTTGTGAATTTTCGGATATGAATATCAAAATCTCGCGTAAAAACGGCTTCAAGTGACAGTTACTGTCACAAACAGTTACGTTTTCTTACAGACAATTATCAATTTTTTTACGAAAAATAGAATGTTAAAATAGGTGAAGATAAAAATATAGATATATAATAATTTGCATGAAATCTTTTAGTTGTAACATTGACAAACCAGCACAGTGACCAGTCTGAATTGGAAATCCCTTTTCTGAATACTGTCTGGGAAAACAGAATACGTATAATTTAAATATTTGGAAAGGACTCCTAAATCATAATCCATTCTTTAAAGATATTTGGATTTTACAGGAGTTCATATTGAAATATGAACTTCGCGAGAAAAGTTGTTTACCCATATCATATGCTAACCAAGACTGGAGTTATTTTATACTTATACCTGGATATCTCTTTTCAATTTTAAAAACTTCATTGATTAAATTTATCTAAATAATTAATATTAAACCATATTCTTTATGAAAGTATTTCTCAATGCTTTTTTTAGGTGTTAAAAAATATATTACAAAATAAATGTTTAAATTTTAACGACCTATGCTAGTTAATATTACAAAAGTCAGTTAGATATTGGAGTTTTGAGACTTTTTCCCGTGAATGGTTCCAAAAGCTAGTTTCGTCTATTATCTGTAAACGTCTTTACAACAAATATTATATCCATAAAAAGAGGCTTTATTAGAATTCACAAAGAAACAAAGTAATTAAATACACGTTTGTTTATAAAAATTATTCAAACTAAAACAAAATAAAAAAAAAATGCTAATTAAAGTCTTGAAGAAATTAAAACCTATCTTCTATGAAATTTTTTATAACGAGTATTTTTCAGATTTAAATGGCATTTTTGGAATAAAATTTAATCAGTTTTCTTAGGAGTGGTGTGTGCACGTTTCAAGGTATTTCTTCATGGAGGAGAAAAAATACTTTTTTTAATCCTTAAAGAAAAAGTATTAACCGTAAAAATAAACTATTTGAATGTTAATATAGAAACATTTCAAAACATTCCCTTAATTAAAAATAATCTGAAATAAAAGATAAAATTGAAATAAATGCTCATCTAAAATTTAATTAAAAAAAAGTAATACTCAGTAGAAGTATGATTTTTTTATAAAGGAAATGTATTCTAATTTATTAAGTTACGAAATAATTTTTTCACAAACGTTCATTAATATAACAATACATGTTTTTATTAGGAATAAATTAGATTTTTTTTATTTAATACTATATTATTTTTACATTTGGGATTTATTACTACCATTTAAGTCAGTTATTTTAAAAAGAAATATTACAATCATAATACTCGTTTCTAATACGTTTTATTTTAAATATCAATTAAGATTTAGAATTGTAGTTATTTAAGTAAGTTTAATTTGTGTGCATAGGTTGAGGTGCAAAATTTTATCTCACGAAAACTACGAAGTTCTTTATCAAAATTAAATAATTCATTCACGTCAAAGTAATATTATTTTTTAAATATTTTTTAAGGTTTTTTTTTTAGGTCTACAAGTATCTGAGTATATTTAAGTTCAATTGTAATAATGACAGACATAGGTGACAGTATAGATATAAAGAGAAATAGATATAGGTGACGACACTAAAGTCGATTTGATTATCACTTGAGGTGAAGAATATCAGATATTCGAAACTACGCAGAAGTTGCGAAAAGTCTACCTATGTTGGTGCGGTTTTTGTTTTGCTCAGTAATAATCATGCATAAATGAATAGAAATTTTGAACATTAATTTACATATATACATTATTAGCAAGAACTATCTATAGATTCACGCTTATGCGTGCGAAGAACTGGGAACCACAACAAGCGTTTCGTGCTTGAGTTTAAATAAACCTAGAAATTTGCATATAAAATTTTACTATTCTACAATGATTTTGATATATTTAATTTAGGTTTGGTTGAATACTATTTAAGTTTTTTTGAGTGTCTGGGAAAAAGTAAATGTAGGGAAGTAGATTTGAGTCTATATATAAAATCCAGGCTGGTGGCACGCCACAACACAAAAACATTCTTTACTTCAAATTAATTTTGCTTTTACCATTATATTTCACCTAGTTCCTCACTTAAACAAATTATATTGACACTCATTAAGACCATATCGACCGTAAAAATGAGACAGACCACAGACCTCACTAAAACGTTCTTTTCAAGAACATCAATTTTGGGTTGTGCCTCCGCCAAAAGTTATGGTCCTCATCAAAGCGATATGTGGCTAAAAATTGGTTCTGTCTTTTCATACTATCCTTTTGTTTTTTTAGGTATCGGACATGCATTGCTGAGTAGGTTCGAAAAAAGTGTAAGTAGCACAGGACTAATTTTAAAGTAAAATGTAATACCGGAAGAAGAGTCAATGTAACGTAAAAAGTATTAAGTGATATTTTTTTTTATAAAAATATTACTGGACTGATTTTAAGCTAAAATAATAGCGAAAAAAGTATAAATTTAATGAAAAAGTAACACTAGAATGGTTTCAAGTTAAAGATAACACTAGACTGTTTTAAATTAAAACAAAATATTAGAGTAGCTTAAAAGGTGAAAGTGATACCGACTGATTCAATGTGGAAAAAAAAATAGCAGAACGTAAAAAAAATTATGCTTATTGTTTGGTAATACTTCTCGTATTTGTCAACAATTACTTAAAATTGCATTCTAAATCAAGTATATCACCTGCAGTTATCTGCTAGCGATTAAAGTTATTAAATGAAAAATAATTAGTCTATGAATAAACTAAAACCTAAACACTAAAAGATTGATTTATGCACAATAAATATTTAGTTTCGGTGTTGAGATGTTAAACTATTTTTCTCAATAAGAGTCGATTAAAAATGAAGGGTCTAGTTTCAAAACTCAGATCCTCTAATGTAAAACTAAGATAAAGTCTAGTCCGTTTGATTGGCAACTTCGTCCATTTAAAATTACCAACCTCAAAAGTCGCCAATGAACGGATCTATATCTTAGTCATACTTTGGAGAATGTCAGTTACTACAACCTTCCAACTTAAAAATCGTATTTGTTTAACATTTCAGTTGCACCTTTATTGAACCAAAATATGACGTTCAGAGACGTTTCTTGATTATCGGATTCAGTGTGTTCGTTAAAGGAAAGCAAATATTGGAGGACTGTTTCCCTTTGAATATGATGAGAAACTGAAATAGAATGGATGTTTGGGTTTTGTTTGGAAATTCGATTATTTTTATCATAACGGTGTCATAAAAAGCTAACAGAAGAAAGAAAGTAGTTGATTTTTCGAAGAGAATAAGTTTACATTAAAAAAGGAACATAAAGATGAATGGTTAAAACGAAGATAAAAGATATTAGAGCAAAACGTTTTTAAATGAAAATTGTAAATAGATTAAACATTTTTACTTTGGGGCACTTAAAATACGCACCTATAAATTGAAATTTAAAATTTCAGTCGGTTTTTTATTAACTGGCTTTAAAAAAAACTTGCATATCTAAACCTTTAACGATTATCTTAAAATTATACATTGAATTCTTAATTTTACTTTAAATAATATTTTTAAAATAAAACCATGAATTTATTCAAAGCATTCCTCACACTATTTTCAATCTTATTATTTTAATAAAATAAATTAACTATTCCAGTTAACTTACATTTTAAGAATATCAAACCCTCACACTAAACCTTTATTCCTAAAATAATTGTAACCTAACATACCAATACATTCTATACGTTCCAATCACATAATGTGTATAACGCTTTTCAATTACCGACCATAAAGAATACAAAGCCAGTGGTCAGATCAGGGTAAGACTATCCTCTTAAGAAATACCCAAAAAAACTCCTACCTCCCCCAATCACCACTTTTCTTGGATGTCTTAACTCCTCCTAAAGAAGGATCGTTCGCTGAATCGCACAAAGAGTTAAGAATAGGACTCCTCCCTTATTTCCGACAAGGAGAAGCCCGGGATCTAATTTTCTTAGTTTCTTTTCATCAAGATCAAAATCCAATCCTACTTTCAGATCGAATGGTCTGGCATCAGATTGGTAGTTAAGGGTTGCGGAAATACGCATAAAAATGTTTCTGGCTAAGCTTTGTAAAAGAATAGAATTCAAATTTAAGGGGACGCGGTACCCAAAAAATTAAATCCAGTATTTTTATCGCTAGCATTCCAATTAAACTATTTTTACAAAGAACTACCATTCAATACACATACGAAAAAATGATAAATATTTAAACATAAGTTTTTTTAATTAAACAATTTGAAAATTTTAACGTTTTTTGCTACTCCTCCTACAATTTAAAGAATTCTGTAATGGATTTTTTTCAAAATGTTCCCACAACATCTATTAATAAAACTTGGTATAGATATTGAGCTATCAGTTAAACAAAAAAAGTTATGTAGCTTTATGTATAAAAATAGCCAAAAAATAAGATTTTTTTGTAAATTTTCACCTTCGTCATTTTAAAACAAGAAGTTCATAAAGAACTAAAATAGCCTACTTTCCTGATACTTAAATACTTACTAAAGTTCTAATCGGAAAAAACTAGGTTCTTACAGTAAATATCATCAACAGCCGTTTCTACACTAGATTTATACAGATTAGAAAAAAAAAATCGAAACACAGCATCCAGCTAATAATTTAAACTTCTAAAAGCCAAAATCAACTATTTTCCTTAATATTATTTCGCAAATTAATTAAATATTATTTATCGTCTGCTCGCGATTTATTTGTAGTTCGAAGAATAATTAAATATTTATTAATAACAAAAGTAATGAAACTCCAAACTGCATTAAAAAAAATAAGAAATGTAAATTAAAACTAAGCATAATTGTATGCAAAAGTATGCCTTGCCGCTTTCTTGTTAGATAATTAATGAACAATCAAAGAATCAAATTGTGCTACATTTTATGACGTCATTCCAAACTGATTCATGAAAATATTATTTTGCTTCAAATATATTTAAATAAATAAAGTTTCTCATGTCATTGTTGATTTGGCAACAGTGATTTAAATGACTCAAAATTGAATTTCAATGCTAATTCAATGGGAAATTCGCCGACAGATAGTAGATTTATGTCCGTCCGGACGTACAGACAGACGGAAAAAAAGTATGAAAGTTGGGTATCTGAGGTCATAGCTTTCTAACAAAAAAAGAATTTTTAAGATCCGATGATTAGAACCGATTTTGGAAGGGGGGTACAGACAGACAGACAAACGGACAGACAGGCGGACAGACAGACGGACAGACATACGAACAGACAGACAGATGGAGATCAACCGCATTTCAATACCTACAGTGATTTAAATGACTCAAAATTGAATTTCAATGCTAATTCAATGGGAAATTCGCCGACAGATAGTAGATTTATGTCCGTCCGGACATACAGACAGACGGACAAAAAGTATGAAAGTTGGGTATCTGAGGTCATAGCTTTCTAACAAAAAAGAATTTTTAAGATCCGATGATTAGAACCGATTTTGGAAGGGGGTACAGACAGACAGACAAACGGACAGACAGGCGGACAGACAGACGGACAGACATACGAACAGACAGACATACGAACAGACAGACAGATGGACAGACAGACAGATGGAAATCAACCGCATTTCAATACCTACAGTGATTTAAATGACTCAAAATTGAATTTCAATGCTAATTCAATGGGAAATTCGCCGACAGATAGTAGATTTATGTCCGTCCGGACGTACAGACAGACGGACAAAAAGTATGAAAGTTGGGTATCTGAGGTTATAGCTTTCTAACAAAAAAAGAATTTTTAAGATCCGATGATTAGAACCGATTTTGGAAGGGGGGTACGGACAGACAGACGGACAGACGGACATCGACCGCATGTCAATACCTACTTTTTCATTTTTTTAATTCTTTCGAATTAAAAAAAGAAAAGTAGGCTAAAAAAATCTATTCACACTAGACCTTATCCTATACCAACTTTTGTTAAACGCATATGTTTCAACACAGGAAAGTTTTGGAGCTCTACATTAATTTACCTAAAAGCCTTAGGGTTTTAACCATTCACAAGCTGAAAAAATTAAAAATTTCAAAAACCATTTTACCAAACCACTATATAATTTTGAATAAACCTCTACTATTAAAAAAGAATCCTTTTTTGCAATATCCTTTGATCACAGCATTCGAGCAAGTTTAATTATTTTCTGGGCAGCCCTAAATTTTGGGTAATGCGTCCCCTTAAGTGTACTATACATGATGCTATAGTTGAATAATTTGTTTTACAAGTGTGCGTTTTGTTAATGAGGTATGCTGTTATTTTATTGAATTCACGTCATACTTGCTTCCCCTTGTATTTGTTGAATGCCTAAGTTTAAACTTGTTCATCGTAATATTGATTATAAATTTTTCTTGTACGCGATGTTGATTGTCATTTTATTTCAACTGTACTATAGTTTCCCCCTATTAATTTATAAAATAATGATATTGAATGTTGTCGAATCAAATTTCAAGTTTAGGGTTTCATTGAAATAAACAAATTATGAAATTATTGTTTTCTTAATTTGAGCTGTTTTGCTTTTGTTTATAAATATTATTTTGAGCTGATTACGAATAGAAATAAAAGTTCAATATTGCATTTTACCTGTATTTGTATAATGTTTCCCCCAAGATTCCTTATTAAGACCCGTTTCGCTCATTTACCAGAATTATACAATAATTATAAACAAAAAACTCCTTTTATCGTAGTAGTACAAATTACAAGTATCATAGTAGTATTTTATGAAAGTAATTATTTTAAGTTAGTTTGAATTATCATCGCACTAGAACCACACGAGGGCTATTGGCGACGAACAGTGTGGCAGAGTCACGATTTAGATGGCAAAAAATCTAAAAATGAAATGAAGCATTCAGCTGCGAATCCTTTATAAATATAAACAATATAGTTCGGGACACCTGGTGTTATGACTTATTCTCGGTTTGAGCGCTTCCCCCCCACCACCACCACCACGAACAAAGCACTGTGTTGAGTTTTAATCATGTGAAGTACTTTCGCAAATTGGTCTCTACTTTTTCAGCTTGTTTGAGATAAAAATAGTCTTTCTAAATTTAAAAAAAGATGGATCCTGAACCCTCAGATATGATATTGCTAATATAAACTGTTTTTCTAAAGTTTATGTAAGTTAAAATTATATTAAAAAAGTTCTAATTGTAGCTAAGAAAATTTAATTTTTTTCTTGTTAATTTGTTTTCTCTTAGTGTAAAAGTAAACTTCCCCGCACTTCCCGGCGGCGATTTGTGCAGGAACTTGTAGTGCATACTTCATATATTGATATCCAACAAGAATATGTTGCGCATGTTTGCGCCATTTTGATTTATTCACTTTTTAATATGGCTCCAAAACATTAAAAAAAACGCATTTAAATAGCTTTTTGTTTGAAATACATTAAACTGGTAATTTCTTTTGTGAAAATTCTGGTAAAATATTTTTAATTATAAAATATATTTTCAGGAAAACCTCATGCAACTTGATTTTTGTCCGTAACTAGTATAGAAAGTGGAGTAGTGACGATGTCTCAAAAACTGTCTCGCCATTCTCACAAAAGCTTGGATCTTAGTGGGAAATCTATAGTGAATTTTTTTAATTGATAATTGTAAAATTAGTTTGGCAGGCTTTCTTTCAACTTATACGATATAGTGTGTATATATGTCTTCATAATGTTGGAATGAAAGCATAATGTAACTCCTTAAGGTTTTTTTATTAATTTTTTTGTTTCTTAGGCGAGTCTCGAAGATTGATGTATTGTATCTTTTACTGCAGAATTACGTTCAAAAGAACTTGTTTTAAAAAGAATGGAATTATATAATTTAATGAGAGCGAATCTTTGTATAAAACCCTATACGAAAAATTAGTTTTTTTATCAGAACATCCTAAAAAGTGTACAAATGGCCCGGATAGTGAATCAAGCGATTTAAATAAAACTCTTTCGCATTTTACAATGCCGCGTCTCATAGAAAACTGATGAAAAAAGTAAGAATTCTTATTTAAAACAAAATAATTACTAAAAATATCTTTAAAGTGTACTTTTTAATTCAACTATTTTACATTAAATACAGCCAAGAAATTTTTTATAAATCACTCCAGTGAATTAATGCCAGCTAATTTGGTATCTTGCCACACTGTGCGACGGTCGTTGTAATTTAGAGCCACAGTCAAATGACGAGCTGACACCTGAATAGGTACCCAACGCAACCGTTAAGGGCAAATGGGACATTTTTTGGCTGCACGAGCCGTTTATAGGTCGGCAGTTATTTTGGCAATGCCCGTACCCGAACCTGGGACCTTCCGCAAGCAAGGCGAATTATGAAAGTAGTAGTTAGTCGTACAAATTTAGTGCACTGTATTTTATAGTGGGTTTGGCATTTATATTGTGGTCAGTGAAAACTCGAAACGGATCTCTCTCAGCATCCTCTGAACGCAGACCTAGCATTCGTTTAGGAGGTGAAAGAGCTTTTCTTCTCATTCCACCTTCTTCATTCTTATGAGATAAAGGCGGAAATCTATTTTTTTTCTGCTAAATCTTCACCAAGAGGTTCTTACACTTTGTTGGTGTGATGCTTTTGACGATTATAATAAAGTCGTTTGGTTTAAAGAGTGTTTATTTTTAACTCGACACTTCAACTTTGAAAGAAAAAACTGAAAATCCCTAATCATAAATGGAAGAACTTTAAAGTTTTTAGTTTACACTAAGATCCGTTTAAAAAAACAGCACTTGTAAACGGTTAAAAATATACTTAAATAAAATTTTATGAAAAAGGAGAAATTTGTTATTTGTAGAGGATAGAATAACATGTTCATTTGACACAAAAATCTCATTTAAAAAAAAATGTCACTTGGCACGTTCCTCCACTAAGCTCTTCAATTGTTATCTATAATAATAAAAGAAAGAGTCTGTCTGTGTGTGTGTCTGTTACGGATCGTAAAAGACCTACTTATACTGCCCACAGGAATTCGAAATTTTAAGATAGATTCCCTTTAATACTAACGTGTGCACCTGAGGCTTAGTTTTTTCATATTTGTTCCATTTTTAGAGAAAATTCGAATTTTCTGAAAAAAATACACCACTTTCGCTCAAATCCGATCATTTTTTTTCTTTCCTGATGCCATCGGCTGAAAAAATTAAATAAAACTTTTAACGAAAACATTTAAAATTCAAAATGTTTATTTTATTCTTTTGCCATTACTTTCAGAAACTAAATTATTATTTGAAAAATAATTGACACGTTTCAAGTGACGTAATTCCGGCAGTCTTCATTTCCGGATTTTATTGTGGTTTATTTAATGATTTTTTCAATGATTTTTCTGTTGACTGCATGTATGCATATTTAAGCAATAAATGTGCAGTTAAGCTATTACTGAACTATGATGGTTAATAAAGGCCATCGCACTAGAGCTATTAGTGTTTTATGTCTTTATTTTTTTGCCAAATACGTTGCCAAACTCGCCAAATTATTAACTAAAATTCGCCAAATAGGCAATTTCTTTTATTAATAATTTATAAGCTGGTCGGTTGTTCGAAGGTCATTGTGTTAGAGCTGTATAATGGGTGTGTGGTAGCTATATCTATTTTCTCGCAAATATTCCCAAAAGTGCCAAATGAGCTAAAAGGTTTTATGTATTTATGAGGGAATTGTGATGACATTTATGAGTGCATTTTATAGCGTATTTTTCATTTTGGAATTTTAAGGCAATGAAACGGGATTTTATAATTTATAACGAGCGGAAACAATAATAAATTTATGATCCTATAACAGGTATTATGGTACACATATTTGGAATATATTTGATATTTTTTTATTCCGTGCGAAGAACGGGTATAAATTTGCTAGTATAATAATAAAAGAAAGAGTCTGGGTTTTGTTATCGGATCGTAAAAGACCTACTTATATTGCCCTCAAAATTCAAATTATTTAAGATAGATTCCTTAATATGAAAGTGTTTCACCTGAGGCTTAGTTTTTTCATATTTGTTCCATTTTAGAGAAAATTCGAATTTTCTGAAAAAAATACCCACTTTCGCTCAAATCCGATCATTTTTTCTCTTCCTGATGCCATCGGCTGAAAAAATTAAATAAAACTTTTAACGAAAACATTTAAATTCAAAATGTTATTTTATTCTTTTGCCATTACTTTCAGAAACTAAATTCATTATTGAAAAATAATTGACATGTTTCAAGTGACGTAATTCCGCATCTCATTCCTGGATTATATGTGGTTAATTTGATGATTTTTTCATTGATTTTTCTGTGACTGCATGTATGCAATTTAAGCAATAATGTATAGTTAAAGCTATTACTGAACTATGATGGTTAATACAAGCCATCGCACTAGAGCTATTAAGTTTTATGTCTTTATTTTTTCGCCAAAGACGTTGCCAAACTCGCCAAATTATTAACTAAAATTCGCCAAATAGGCAATTTCTTTTATAAATAATTTATAAGCTGGTCGGTTGTTCGAAGGTCATTGTGTTAGAGCTGTATAATGGGTGTGGGTAGTTATATATATTTTCTCGCCAAATTATTTCCCAAAACGCGCCAAATCAGCTAAAAGGTTTTATGTATTTATGAGGGAATTGTGCTGACATTTATGAGTGCATTTTATAGCGTATTTTTCATTTTGGAATTTTAAGCCAATGAAACGGGATTTTATAATTTATAACGAGCGGAAACAATAATAAGTTTATGATCCTATAACGGGGTATATGGTACACATATTTGGAATATATTTGATATTTTTTTATTCCGTGCGAAGAACGGGTATAAATTTGCTAGTTTATTATATTGTTTCATGTAAACTTACTATGTAACGATTCGGGCTTTAATATTTTAGGAACTAAAAAAATAGCAAGCCATTACATCTGATTTTTCAGCACAAAATAGGTCTATATTCAAAAATACACATTTTATAAGTCATTATAGAAATTTACAGTTTTCCTTATGTATTTTTATTTAGTATTAATCGAGTCTGCGTGTTAACGTAACCGGTGATACTATCCGATCAATTTTTCTGAATCATTTATAAACATGAGAACACGCATGCACTCAAATTTGAGAATAATGCAATCTGGGATATTCTAAGATAACGATGTTATATCAAAAATGAGAACATTATTCTCATAATTAGGATCCAGATTTAACAATGTAGTAGTAAAAAAGCATAAAGTATCGAATTCTATACATAAACTATGCGCTGAAAATAATAGGTAAAATATAAAATTTTCAAAATAGTTTAGTAGAGTATTAAAATATTCAAATTTAGACAATTCTTAAGTTGTTAAAAAAATATTTTTAGCGATGAATAAAGCCTGTTAAATAACATTTCTTCTAATTAGTAAAGGATTTTAAACTGTCAAATTATATAATTTATTTGGTACTTAAACCAAATTCCTCAGATATAACAACCTCATACATTTAATTATATAATATTTTATCTATTTATATTATGAATCTTTTATGCATTTATGTTTTTGAAAATACAAACTTCATTCAATACAGATTGAATTCATAAAAACCATAAAAATAAGCTAAAGAATTATAGCTCTTTTATTATAATTCTTTAGAAGAATTAGCTCTTTTTTGTATAGAGTAAAAGTTAATGGTTACTATAGAAACTTATAAGTCATAAGTTTCATAAGTGCCATTGTATAGGGGATTGGTAAGGCCACATCTGGAATATGCTGTTCAGTTTTGGTCTTCCTTCCTCAGAAAAGATAGAGTTGCTTGAAAAAGTTCAGCATAGGGCTACAAAAATGATTAAGGGTATATCTGGTATTGATTATGATAACATATTAAGATCTTTAAACATGTATTTCCTGGAAAACAGGAGAGCTAGGGGGTGATTTAATACAGTTATTCAAGTTCATAAAGCAGGGAGACATGGAGGGCTTGGGTTTTACCTTAAATAGCCGGACCAGAGGACATGATCAGAAATTGAATAAATCTAGCTTTAGAAGGGAGATAATAAAACATTTTAACAATAGAGTTGTCAATGAGTGGAATGCTTTACCAGATTATGTTGTGCATTCGAGAGAGTAGAAGATTTTAAGAAGAAACTTGACGGTCATTGGAAACTGGTAATGTATTAGATTTATTTTGTACCAACCTTGCTGGGCCTCTGGCCTGTTGTTGGTCGACAATTTTTGTATTTGTATAACTAAGAATGACAATATACCAAGTTCTAAGCATTAACAATATACAACTTTTTATTTCAAAAAAACCAAGATCAAGAGTTTGATCCATCCATAAATATATATACTTTGTCACTTCAAATTTATTTTTATAAAAACCGAAACTCTATAGGAAATCAAATTTATAGAACAAAATCACATTTAAAAGTCACATTTCTAAAAGTTAACGAAAAGATAAGTTTGCAAATAAAATAAAAATTTCATTTTCATACTTCAAATTGTGGGAATTGCAATTTTACAAAATTTATGGTAATCATCCAATTCTAGTCTGTTTTTCCAATTTTCTTTTATGTTTAACTCTGAAAATTACCATAGGCGGTATTTGAAGTGTTTGCAATCATAAATCCAAAATAGTAATATCTTTTTTGCTGTACGTGTGTGCTTTACTTGCACTTTTTTTTTTCGTCTAAAATATTCAAATTGCCTTTCATCCCTAAAGTAACAATTCATGTTTGCTGTACTTGAATTTCAAAAGAAACAATATGAATATGACTGTCTTTCAATCTGCGACCTAAATGCAAATAATATTTTGTGGGAGTATTCAAGTCCTTTCTAAATTAGAATTTTTAAAGGCTTTCTTATTTAACAAATGAAAGTTGTTGAATTGTCACTTACAATTTTCCCGTTTCAATACAAATAAAGTAAATAACTATGCTACCGAACTAAGCAAAACCATTTTTTTTGGCAAAGAATCGTTAAGCAAATTTGAAAAATAATGAGTTATAAATGAGAATAATGAAATGTAATCGAAGAATAAAATTACAAGAAAAATTAGATGAAATCGAGAAAATAACGAAAAAAAAATTTTAATGTTTGTCACTTTTTAAATGTTAAATTATATTTCGAGGAAAATTCACTTTTTAAAATAAAAATATGCTAAGAAATGAAATTAAAAAAAAAATTAAATTATGCAAACAGGTTAATTTTTCAAAATTTTATCTTTACTATAATGCTTCTATAATTCTATATCCCTGGTACTCTGAAGTCTAATCCAATAAAACTCTATGAATAAAGCAAAAAAACACATTTCATTTAAAGATAAGCAGGGTTTTAGAGATATTTGCGACTTTAGATAACAATACAGTGCATGCGTTAAATCCCTTATAATAAAATATATACAAAATAAACTTTCACCGAGTAAGGAGGTTGCTTGCATAAGCTCCTGTATTTACATAAAAGTTATTTATATAATCTTACGAAAACTAACCCGTTAAAGTAAACCGCCAAAGTATGTGCAATTTATGAAATGCAACACGCTTCAATAAAATATGTTCAAATTACTTAAATGTGTTTGGCTACGTTTATATATCCTCCCAAGACAACATCTTAATTTACAAAGCCTTCATTTCTGAAATTCAATTGTGCATTTCACTCTCAAAATTAAGCCGTCGACAAACTGCTTTCAATTTCGTTAGAACCTCAAGGCGTCATATCTAACTCCCAAACTAAGGCCTTCTAGGGACCACAATAAATGTTATTAGAATGCCTACCTTTTTCACATCACTCCCAAAGGGATTTAATTTCATTTCGACAGCTTTAAACAAAATTACTTAATTTATTGTGACAATAGCTCGACAATACGAATCTAACATTCTAATTGAGTAGTAAAAATTTGGCTTAATCTTTGAAACTGCATGCTATTAGTGGCCAGATGCAAAACTTTATTCTTAATTCAGAGATGAGCATTTATTTTAATCTTAAAAACATTATTTGTAGACTACATATAATCCTGGATCTAAGTAACTATCGTGCAGCGAAATTCAAACCACAGGGCTTACAAATAAAGCTTAAACGCTTTTCGGATTAACACCCTTAATCTCATTTAATACGGATATAAAACAGCAACGTTATTAAACAAAATGTCATTACCAATATAATCTTTAAAATGTTATTTACAGAATAAACGTAGAGCTGGGTCTAAATGAGCTTCGTGTAGCGAAATTCAAACCACAGAGCTTGCAAATAAAGCTTAAATACGCCGTAAATCGCGTATTTTGGATTAAGACCCTTATTCTTCTTAAATACCGCAATAAAACATCAACTTTCTTAAACGAAATGTCACTGTTAGCTTCATCGGAAGTTGTTAAACATGTCTCTACTCTACTGGTATATTTATACGGCATTAATACGTAAAATTCAAGGATACCGCGTTACCGTTTGATTAAGACAATGTCACTGAATGAGCCCCGTGAAAGATATATTTATTGAAATGGATTTGATTTCCCAGAAGAACTGGTAAAACAACGATACTACAAGGAGGATATATTATTCGGATTGTAAAACAGAATGTTGACACTCAATTGACTCACTGTTTATAACTCGATTAATGTATTAGGATTTTTCTGATTGAAGAACTTATTTTACTTTATTTCATTTCTGTACAAAAAAAGCCTGGAGAACGTTTCCAGTTAATGGTTCATCAATATTAATTACAACAATAATTAATTGTATAAGAATAAATTAAAAAGTTAAGTAATTTTAAAAGTCAAAAATAATTTAAATGAATAATTCAATCATGCGTCCTAAGTTATCGGAAAATAAGACCATTATCATCCATATACACATTTTTCTTTTTTTTTATACTTTCTACAAAAATAAAGAAAATACACTACAAACAGATCTGAAGTGCATGAAAATTTTCAACAAGACAGTAGTCTTTTTATAGATTAACTATCCAATTCAAACTCACTACATTATAATCAAATTCCTAAATATAAAATTTCAGATTTTCATTATATGTAAACAATTAGCTGACTAACTTTGAAAGGAATTTCGCCTTTCCATCCAATAATACTGTATTTTTTTGGTAGAACATACATAATAGTAAAAAAATAGACTAAAATTAAATATGGATCTGTTTGACCACAGAATGTTTTCTAAAAAATATGTAGTCTGGAAATTTTTTTAGCGGAATTACTTTTTTGTTTTTCTTTTAAAAAATAAACTTTGTCAGAAGACGATAAAGAATAAATGGCGGCTACAATAAAAATTACTTTCTCTTGGAATGTTTTGATTCCTTTCCAAACCAAGATAATGTAGTTTCTTATACAAAAATCCAATTCCCAACGGCAGATTGAAATTCTTACAGACAAACACGGAACATATTTTAAACAATCGAAGCAGACCAGAAAAACGCGTTTCATAGCAGCAAAAATAATTTATTTCTATAATAATATAATGTTTTGGCTTATCTGTTAGTATGTTTTGTGAGGGGTTAAAGTTGTATAACTTACTAAACGGAAATAGGAAATGGAAAATATGCTCTACGGATTATATTACGCACAACATTTAAACAAAATTAGCTGTTGCTACTGGAAATTCCTAGAGTAAATGATAAAATCAATAATGTATTAAGTGAAACTTTTATCCTTTTTGCCGAAGAATTTTTACAATCTAAACGATTATCTGGGCTTTTGTACTTTACACGAATACCTAAAAGACTATAATTATTCTTTAATATAATATTCGTTCTATTTTCTTAAAAACATGTATTACTTATAATAAAATTGGAAACAATATTTAAAATTTTGTTGTGTCCTTTTATTGTGAAAATAAACCCGTATAATATGTAACTGAAAATTTTAAACTTTCTTTAAATTTATATAAATCTTTCTTCAAATTAAAATTTTAGTTATAGAATTTTCCGTGTTAACAAATTTCAGCGTGAAATTCATTTTTTACAGCTAAACTAAAATTACTACTCGACAATGTCCAAGCTCAAAATTACAATGAACGAATAAAAATTAACTTTGAAAGTAACTAATCATGAATCGGTTCGAAGATTAAGTTAAATTAATGCAACCTTACTGCTTTAGAATATCTCATTTTTTATATTCAATTTAAAAACATTCATTTTCTAAAGGAACATTTTTAAAACGAACCGTTCAACGTTTCCCTTTCACGTGAAAATACATAAAACTCCCTGAATCTTGTTTGTCCCTTGTACCAAACTAAACTCCTCGGCGCAACAGCCCATTAGAGGGCCAAGGCCTGCCGTGCTAATTGCAGCTTAAGTGACCAAGGGCTCTGGTGTGCTAGGCATGTATGTCCCGGTAAGGTGGCCAGCCTCCCCCAAGCATGCTTGGTATTCATTTCATCGACCCACTGGTGAACGTCGGTCAAGGGCGGAAGCACATACCACTAGACTACTGGGCCTCGTTTGTTCCTTGTAACTCTCCATAAATGCAAAAACACAACCGATTTTTCCTAAACAATAACAAAATAACCCTCATCTTGGCTCCAAAAATGCTTAACTGTCTTCCTGTATCTTCTAAAAGGCTTTTCAAAGTTATCCAATGACACGAAAGGTATTAATATAAAATGAAAATTACATTTTTAATTTAAAAAAATGCGACATTCCATCGTACATTAAAACAATTCTTTGGTCATTTCGAATATTTAATTATTTTTTTAATGCCGGTAATGTAACTGAAAAGAAGAATCTCTTTGTAAAGGAATTTTAGCTATAGATACTTCTTGGCCTGGTTGCTTACGTGTAAAAGACAGCATAAGTAGATGCAAGAAACGTATTAATGAAAATAATAGCATTTATGAAATTGCATATATGGTCACCAAATTAAATTTTAAGTAACCGAGAAAATGTCGGGCACCAAGTTTACATTTTTAAGGTTTTTAAAAAATTTATTTGGTTAGTAAGGAATTTTTACATGTATTTACAATGGTTTATTTAAATGCTATTTATTCATATTCAGTAATAAGATTAGTTGACTATGCGATTAATTATAAAAAAGTAAATTCCTTAATTTTCTCTTTTAATCTCTTTATTTCACTGATTAATATGGTATGTACATCTTTAAGGAACATTACCTACACTAAAATTAATGGCATACGGCTTCTATTTTGGGAGAGAAAACAAACCACTTATACAATTTTACACATAATTAAATATTAACAATCGTAAGAAAATTATTTCTAATATTAGTAAACCCACTTCAATAACGATTTCCCACTTCAATAATGATTAGTATATTTTAAAAATTCTTACCACAACTATTACGTACTTACAGTAGGAACAATGAAATTAGAATCGCAAAAAGACAAAACGAAGAACAGAAATTTGAAAGCGAAGATAATGCAGAGTTTTCAAACCCGAAACATCAAAACCAATAAATAATAGGCAACTTACTCTTCATGCTGTTTTATAATGAGTCTCTACTTAATAATTAACTAAATTACTAAGAAAGCTCCGTCTGGAGCAAATGAAAACTCCAATTAAAGATAATGTATCTTAAGTGATAAGTAGGAACAAAAATGACAGTTTAATTGTGTTTACGTTGGTTTTAAAAGATATTTCTTTCATGGAAAGTAATTCGAAAAATGGGATTACATAATGCAGTCATACACACGTTTCAAATGATTTAAATAAACTAAATTTTATATTTGGCGGTTATAATTTCCTTCTTTGAAGGAGGAGAAATTTCTAGAAAGTATTTATTGGAAAAATTTGGGTTTGTGTATTACAACTCGAACAGTTTAGTTAGCTCAATGCTTTGAAATAACTATGATTTATTTGAGTAAAGCTTTAGATATTATGAAAAAAAAATTGCCAATTAATTTTCGAAATGAATAATTTGTTGAGTTGAATAGGATTAAATTATCATCGCACTAGAGCTACACGAGGGCTATAGGCGACGGGCGTCATAATTTAGAACCACAGTCAAGTAAAGAACCAACACCTAAGTAAGCACCCAACGCAACGTTAAGGGCGTCATCGACACGGCGTTGGGACTTTTAAGAACATTTAACGTGCACTCCCTCAAAACGGGGTAATTTTCGTCGGAAATTTTGGCAGCACAGAACCATGTATAGGTCGGCAGTTATTTCGACAATGGCCGGGCCCGAATCTGGGACCTTTAGCATGAAAAGCAAGCGCCTTACCAACTGAGGTCAACCTCTGAATAATCTGTATGAGAGTTATGCTTAGATAAAAACTCTCGGTTCGAAAAATTGTATCCCGTAGCAGTAAATGAAGTGATCTAAGTATTTGAGAAAACTAGAATCTTAAATATCTGCGCATTTTTTGGATTTGATGAACCATAAAAAGGCAATGGGCTAGAGACTTCTGCAAAAAAGAACTTCCCCATAAAAATTCGTTACTCACATAGAAACAAGAAACTCAAATTAAGCCAAGTCCCTGAATTCTAAGCAAGTGTCGAACACCATTTGCTTAATATCCGGTCTTTTGGTCTCAACGGACTGCGAAATAATTGGCAATCCCACTGCATCACTCAAAAGGTTTGTTGGTTGTCTCAAAAATAATTGTATCATTTAACGGAAATATAACTGGATCTTTTGCTGCCTGAATATTTCCGTTAATTAACACCATTTTCGTTAACTTTTCTTACGTTTCAGAGGGAAAAATTTCTGTTATTGACATCATTCCAGTTTACTTTTCTCTGCTTGGAAAAAAAATCGCTAATGAACCCGGGAGGGTAGTTTGATTATTGTTACTAGCTTTATATATACCCAGCGCTGCACGATTATCTCTCTAAAAATGCACCAAACAGTTATAATACAGCGACTGAACTTAATTTGATTATTTGCATTACGTTTCAAGTAATGAAATGAGATTTTTAATTTAAAAATATGATATACTGGTATATTTTACTACGTACAGTAAAACTGGCCTCCTATTCTGTCGTTATCGGGTTTTCGAACGGTACTGTAGTGATAAATTTTATAAAAACCAAAAACTAAATAAAAATTTAAAGTAGTTACTTTACTAAAAATATATGCCAATAAAAACGATAACAATAAAAGTAACACCAAATCTGACGCTGCAAAGAAAGACCGTATCTGCAATTTTGACGTTTTTAAGTTATCATCAATACACATAGAAAGTGTTCATCAACCTTTTTATAACCCAAAATACTTCATATCATTCATGGTGAAATCCACATATTCAATCACACTTATGAATGCATGTTATACTTGGCGTTTGATGAAATGAGTTTTCATTTTCTCAAAACTCAGTTTTTGCAGATACGGTCTTTTTTTTTTCTTACAGCGTCAGGAATGCATTGGATATATTGAACTCTAACAGTAGGATTGTGACCTAAACTGCTAAAACCACAGGGGAAAAACAAAAGCAGAAACCCTTATACAAAAACAACAACCAGTACTCTGGAAAAATTAAGTCTAGGGCATCGTACTCAACAAGTAGGACATGGAGCTTTAAGAAATTGCTAAAAGGAAATGACTCTTTTGGTTCGTTAGCTTTCAATGCTTTTATGGATGCAACGCCATTTGCCAAATTATGCGAAAGGCAATAGGACAAAAGCTGGAGTTTTGTTTAGATGTACGGCGAAGCGACCTTTGGATTCGAATAAGTTATTTTAATCCATTTCTTATGGGGAGGCAGAAGCTTGGCACGATGAGTGGTGTAGTTACTGTGTGTCAGGGTGTTCAAGATTTTTAGAATCAATATAAACAATACTTACATTTCCTTTAAAAAAATATGTTTCCTGTATGCCTTTAAAATTTTGATTTACGACAATCAAAGTCTTATGATTAAAATTATAATTTAGGATCTATTTGGCTTTATTTTAAAAATGCAAATTACGTGAATTAAAAACTAAACGTGTAAACAATTGCGCAAAAATTAAGAAATCTTCTATCATAAGAAGAACGCTAAGTGTTATGCATTTATTAGGGGAATATATATTTTTATTATAGTAGTATTGAAGGTAACACTGAAAGTTACTCCATTCAATGTTTATTTAAGAAAAACATTGGTTCAAGCTATTTAATTATACCAGCGGTTGGACAAAATTATTGAAAGACATTGTAATTTTTACATTTTTCATATTTATCATAAACTACAGCGAAATGTGTAAAATGTTTTAATGACTTGAAAAACGTGTTAATGGACAAATTTTTACATAAAAATCTCTAATGTTATTTATATGGTATGCAAAAAATCACAATGGAACCAAAGATAAAAAAAATTGCGGCACTTTGGTCTTCAAAATTACATTAAAAGATTAGTTCTTTTACATGAATATTTTTGATTGCTCATCTCTTAAAATGTAGTATATAAATGAGCTTAAATGTTGTAGAATGTTAGCTCTTGCTTAGGTTAATATTTCTTTAAAATGAGTAATATTTTCCTAAATAATAAGATCAGAGTAAAATATATTCTTTTTTAAAATTAGTAAACATTTTTAAATAGCATTAAGGGAAAAAAATTTAATTTACACTAAGGAAAAGCTTTTAATATCGTCCTATGCAATTTTACTCATTTTTATCGATTTTTTTTTAATCTAAGAAGTTTCATTTTTATAAATTTACTTTACTTTTCTAATTAACAATATAAAATTACCAACTAGTTTATCTTAATTAAATTTTGCTTAAAGCAGTAAGTAATAAAAATTAGTATAAGTTTTTTTGTATACAACGTAAAAAAATCGCTTTCATTTTTTAACAATTCAATCGATAGTTTATTCCCCAGACAAGTTCACAATTTTTATTTTTTGTGCATACAAAAACTTAATACACAACGATTTTTATGTTTTTTTAATATTTTTTCGGCTACCATAATTTAAATTACAAAAGATTTATTAAAGTACATAGAGAAAAAAAAAACTAAATTTCATACAAGGTACTTACAAATAGGTAACTTCAACGTAGCAAACACATAAAAATAACTTCTTACCTAAAATATAAAAATACGCATATTAAATAATGTATTTTTTTAAATATTATTTGTTAAAATTAAGCATTGTATAATTCTATGCTTTAAACCTAACTTTTCATATAAAATCTGTTGGGAAGTTGACGAAATATTGATGTTATTCAGAACAAGCAAAGAAAAAGTTTCTAACGTGTTTCATAATAACGAATTCAATAACATTTTTAGTTTATGCAACTTGTTAGAAAATAGTACAAAAAAAACAATTGTTTTTTATAAAGTTAATTTTTTTTTTAAATTAATTAATGACAAGAAATCTAAAAGCACATTTTAACTTACAAGAGAAAACTTTTAAATTGTGTTATTGCAATAAAATCGAAACAACAAAATTGCCTTCTTTAATTAACGATTCATCTTATGCAGCCCAATCGTCAAAATAAAATAATAATAAGACAACTACATTATTTCGGGTAAACTTAAAAAGCTTTACTGCAATCAAAATACTGTGTTTATCTCTTAAATTAAATTACTCTTATTTTTATTCTAATTAAATCCATGACGTAAGCCCTACATACTCAATTATCTTCTTTCAGTTTTTCTTAGTTTTATTTTATCGTGTTTAATTTATTTGTCGTCTGATGGCGCTGAGTATTAAAAAAACACATCCTCTAGGGAAACTTAATTTGAAAGACGATAACTCTGCGATTGAACTAAGTATGCTTTTTTAAATGAAACAAATGAATTGTGAAAAGTCCAATTAAGCTAATTTGTTAGAAATAAAGCTTTAATATTGTACCTTCATAAAGTTAATTTATTAGGCAACCTAGAAAGTTTATAATAACTTTTTATCGCGTTTTTCACAGAACATATACTTATTTTAACCCTCTGAGGGATAAGCAAATTGACTGAAGTGTAAACTTGTTTTCAATGCATGTTTAAATTTTAAAAAAAAATTGGCTGAAAATGTAATATCTTAATTTAAAAAAAATATTTCTGTAGTACATGGTTATAATTAGCACCTCCATGCTTTAAATTAAAACTAATAAAGTTATTAAATCTATAAATTTTTAAAATTATATGCGTTGGTGAAAAACCTAACAGTCAAGTGACGGGTTTATACGTCTGTACCCCTCAGAGGGTTTTAAAGTATTCAAATGTTCTTTCTTAGATTCACACCATTTTTGTTTTAACATTATGCGGTAGAAAAAAGCAAATCTCGGTAAAATATACACAAACCACGAAAAGAAAATATGTAATATAAATACTATTTTATATAAAGGTTTAAAAAATTGGAATGATAATTTCTTTTAAAAAATATAGATTCAAAATTATGTCTGGAACTAATAGTAACTTCAAATCTGATTTTTATACTTTTAATATCAAATGCGAAGTTTTATGTATTGTTTGAAAAGAATTAATGGTCATATTTTTATTTTGAATAATTAAATAGAAAACAATTAGAATAATTATTAGAAAACAATTTCTGGTTTAGTTTTATGAAATCTTACGATCTTGAAAGCGCTTCTCTAAACAATATTGTTCACCTTTTCATTGATTTCAGTTAATTCACTTTTGCACTTAACCCTAATTTTATTCTAAGTCAATTAAAAAATTTCCACGAATCTTCCTCAAACACAATGGAAGCATTTGGAGTCAGTAAGAATAGATAATTATATGAAAAGAGATGAATAGAATTGGAAAACTCATTAAATAATGTTAATAATGTGAGGTATTTTCTTATTAATGGAGACTATATTTTTAAATCAATCATCTCATAAACGTGTTTGCCCTCTTTGTTCGGAATTTTCACTTTAAAGTTTTAGAATTATCTAATGCAGTGTGATATTATAAAATTGATTATATAGTTTTGCAGTAATTCAATTTCAGTCAATATAAAGTATTTTTCAGAATTTATTATTATTCAACGGTACTGTATTATGCTGCTTAATATTTTGTAAACTGGAACAAAAGAAAGAAATGTTTAAATCAAATTGCATTCCTTATGATGGCATATAACATCTTCGCGATAAACCAATGTAGAAACTTGCGATTTTAAAGAACATTAGTGTGTAGTTTTGTGTAACAAAATTATCAAGCCTATTAATATATGAACAACACTAGTTGATCGATATAGAAATGTTGCACGATTTATTACTTTTATTTCAAAAAGACAATTTTAACCTTCAAGTCACTGTTTAGCGTGCAATATTTGGGGTTAAGTTTAGTTTGAATTATCACACTAGAGCTACACTTAGGGGCTATGGGCGACGTTCGTCACAGTTTATAACTACAGTCAAGTGGCTAGCCGACATCGGAGCAGACGCCATCGCCAACTTTTTTCAGGGAGACATTATACGCAACGTGCGTCGGGAATTTGGATCATATGTAACGTGTACTCCTCAAAACGGAGTACTTTCCATCGGCCTTTATTTGGCTGCACAGGCTGTTTAATTTGGCAATACCCAGTCCTGAACATGGGACCTTTCGCATGCAAGGCAGGTGCCTTACTGACTGGGATTCCTAACCCCCGATGCATCATAACTTTTTAAAAATATTGTAATGATGCAACCGTGCATCAAAAGGTTTATTTTTCAACGCAAACAAAATTTAATATTCAAGTTAAAACTAAGTGCATAAAAAGCTTTATGATCCAAGTAGTAGAATCTAAATAAACAATTACAAATAGAGACGTAAGAGCGTCGAAGTCAAAGTGAGAGCAAGTCGTGAAATCCTGTAGCGACCATCAGACCAGAGGTCACGTGAAACTATAGTGAACCATGTCACCGTGAGATAAAACCACGGGACCACACGACAAATATTTTTACACAAGTGCAAAAAATCATGCTACCGGTAATTTCTTAAACCCTTCAACTATATTCCAATCTTTGAACAAACAAAACGAAATAATGCATACTTTTCTCTTTTGCCACAATGTCACCAAACCTAATACATTATCATCGTATCCTTAACAAATTGCCATTCCGCCAGAGGCCATTTGGCAAAACATCTCTATCTCCGAAAAGAGAGCTTCAATTTTACGATTTCTTGCATGTCATCAGCACAACTATCCGGTTCTTATCCGGTCACAAAATTTCCAACGTCCAGACATTCGATGTAATATCTTCTACGTTCTGCTATTATAGCCGCGAGTCACTTTAACCAGTGGAATAAACACCGGGGCACGTTTTTTTTTATTATTATAGATGAGGTATCTGTTCCAAGTTAGAGTGTTTTTTGTTGTGCTCTTTGTTGATAGTATTTGAAGGGGGAAAGTGCTACTTTGAATTATGTAACTTGGCAAATAAGGATAGGTGTCTAATAAGATAAGATTGGCAAGTTTTTATAAACAAATATCTTTTTCGTAATTCAAACAATTTTATGTAACCTATAGTTGATGCACTGATACTTGATAATGTTTGGCTTTGTTATCATATGCACAAACAAAAAAAAAAACCTTTACCAATAGCTTTTTTTTCTAATTGCGTATGTTTAATCTGCTAAATTATTACTTGGTTTGCCAAAGGGATCAGAATTGTATAAAAAAATGAAGTTCGTTGATAATTTTTTAAACAAACATGTAACTAAAATATTTTTAAACAGAAATTTTAAATTTAAAATATGTTTTAAGTATCACAAATACTGCATACTTTAACTTACCACCTTGATACATACTGTGACATCCCTTTTGTTTATTTTAACTATTTATTATTCTTAAATATATAACAGACAGTAAACTGACTGTAAGATAATTTAAATCCAATGATAGTTTGATTACACTCATAATAAAATGTGTTTATTTAAGTATATCAATTTCAGCACAAAAACTATCGAATGCGTCCAGAAAAAATTAAAATTTCTACACGCAAATACATTTTATTATTATAAATATTTTTTTTAATAAAACCAAATATATAAAAAATTTCACGATTTTGTCTACCGCCATTTTTTCCTATTTTCATTTTATTTCACTTTTATCAATATTTTCATTTACAAGTAACACGAAAATAAAAATAAGTTTTATGAACCATATTAGCACATTCACTAGACTTCAGGTGGCTTTGTTTGTCATTGACAAACATAATAACTCCGAAATACGGTGCAACAAACACCGGAGGCGGAATAGATACATCAGACTTCGAAGTATCTAAAATAAAAATAAAATAAAAACAAGACTGGCTTTACTTGGAGAAACTCTTTCTACTTGAAGAATCGTATGCTATTAGGAGCTGATGCCAACGACAAAACAACAACAAAACTTATCTTCAAATAGGACTTGTAATTAGATTTTATTGCATTGCCTTGCAATTTCGAAGAATTTTGTAAATAAAGTGCTAGAAAAAAAGGCTAGATGTTTCTTTTGAAGTGATGTTCTTTCATTTTATAATTGGATTGTTTTGATATAATTTATTAGTTTTAAGACATTAGCTGATTTAACAAACAACGTTCTTTAACGGAAATAGTTACGTACGGAATATTTTAAAATTAACGATACTAAATTGACTTTAAATTTAATAATTAATTTCAATGAAATGAATATATATATAATTCAAACTTGCGCAAATTTTCATTTACCAAACCAATGATACTTAAATTGAAACTTTTATGGATTTCTACTAAAGTATGGTACACATAAATTGAAACCCTAATTTTGCAAACGCTAATTAATAACACCCGTTTAAAGCTATTGTGTGTAGAATAAGTGTAAGTTATGCAATAGCTAAACTACTTTAAACATTTAGAAGACTAACAACACGTTCGCTTCCAAATAGCAACTTAGAGATTATTCGCATTTTAAACATTCATGAATTATGTAAGCAATTTCGTTTGAGAGCTCAAATTATTATTGGGAAAACGGCATTCCATGTTAAATATAACAGTCTACCAATACATAAGATAAAATGTAAATAATTCGGTACAGCTTTGAATTTTTAAATACCTCTGATATTTAAAATCAGTTTAAAACTATAAAATAATGAATTTTTTAAACCGGTTTTTACAATTAAAATCTTTCAAAACGTCCAGTAGGTAGATGACGATTAATGTGAAGTGGAACACTACGACTTCGAATGTCGCTTCTGAAAGCAATGTTCTTAATTGTTCAGAACCTGCTTTAAAAAACGGATATTTTTCTAAGTACCCAGGTGTAGAAAAAAGCATTAATTAAAATTTGCGCTCTCAAAAAATAAAAAACACTACAAGACGTTTAATCTGTACAGGAGTAAAATGGTTAAAAGAAATATTTCAAAGCGTTAATTGTTTTCCATAATAATCAATATTTAATTTTATTTTCTTAGCAATATTTTTTAAATTTAATATAAGGGAGACAGGGGCTAGTTTTCCCATGGGGTAAGTTTTCCACCAGGCCTTATATTAGAAATGAGCCGTTGGGAGGCACTAGCTGTCAGCATGGTTTGTGAAGCAACACGTCTTTTGTCCCTCACAAGAATCTTTGTTCAGTTGGTGTTGTAATATTTTTGTTAGAGCTGTTTTTATGATTTTTTCAAAATTGAGTAATTTTTTTATGCTTGCATTCAAACCTAAATTAAACGCACTTTCTTTTAACTTACTGTTTTATTATTGCATATAATAAAAGATGTGGTTGTTGTCTCTACTTAAATCTGTATTTTATTTTCAAAATAACTAAAACCTCTTTTCTCAAGACACCATTAAAATCAAAATATGGCGACGGGGCAGATTTTCCAAAATTTCACGGGGCAAGAATTCCAACAATGCCTTGTAGATAAACGTGCTCCAACCCTTATAATCCATAAATGTAATTAGTTTTTGATGTATGACCAAGTAATCTAACCATAGATTAAGTTCTGAATGTAAAAAGTTTTGTATTTGATTAAAAATTGTCTACATAGTAATAAAAAGAAAGTTGGCAGAAATCATACCATTCTGAAGCAATACACGTTGCTCTAATAACATTCAAGAAAGGATTTCATAGCGTAAAAAAAATCCAAAAAACTTGAATATGTCCAATAGATCGTGAACAATTGTATTTTAAAACATTAAAATGTCATGTTGCACCCAAAACTTTGGAGTAAATTAGCTGGCTAAAATAAAAAAAGAAGCATTCTCAACAACTTCAGTGCATGTGATGTAGTTTTTTTTTTTTTGTTTTTTTAGCAATTCTTTCGACAACACCCTAGAAAAGATAGCCAAATTATAGTTACATGAAAAGGGAAGTTACCCAATTAGTACGAGAGCTAGCAACGTCTGGAAAACAAGCATTTCAGGTAGGCCAGTTTTTAGATATGCTATCTCTCTCACTCTCCCGGGTGTCACACGGGCTATCTGGTTGGCGGTTGTGGTTGCATTCATCAGTGCGCATCCTACCTGTACAGGTAAAATATCGATTTTTCAAATCATTTTAAGAAGTTTTTTTTCTTATTATTTTTATTGAACTTTTTGCAACATAAATCTATAATTGCCAGATATTTTTATTGTTGTTTAAACTGTGCCAGACGCTAATTTTGAATTTAAAAAAAATAAAAAAATTCAAAATATTTTAGTATGGCTAAAATTTTTATATGATGTTATTTAATAATCTAAAAGCCTAAAATTAATTTGCCAAACAATAATTCGATTGTTAAACCTTCAGCCAGACCGATCTAAAAGTGAAAAGCGATTGGGCCTGTTGGAAGAGTACAGACAATCACGTGTTAGTTGCGTATTCGAGATAGACGGGAGCAGCTGTTTGTAGTCAAGATGGCGTCAATTTAGTCACATTGGTGTATTCGTTGCTGTTATTTTTAATGTTTTTAACAAAAATGTGTTACAATGGCTAGCGAAAAATTAAAATGTGTTTTTTGTAAAGACGGAAATGGGAAAATAATAACTTTTGTAAGATAAATTTAAAAAGTGTAAAGAAGTTCTACAAATACGTGTAAATTTTAAACTGAAATATAATAGTGTACAGTTACCGGAGCTGATGAATATCACAGAAATTGTTACAGCAGTTTTACAGCCCTAATGACAAAATATCGCGATTTATTTGAAATTAATTTCTCGTCAACAGTAGATCTTCCCAGCACATCTAGTTCAACTTCGTTATCAAATACTGCAGTAGATGTTAGCAAAACCCTGCCAGATAATACGTTTCAGAATTCAAAATTAGCGTCTGGCACAGTTTAAACAACAATAAAAATATCTGGCAATAATAGATTTATGTTGCAAAAAGTTCAATAAAAATAATAATTTAAAAAAAACTTCTTAACATGATTTGAAAAATTGATATTTTACCTGTACAGGTAGGGATGCGCACTGATGAACGCAACCACTACCGCCAGCCTGATAGCCCGTGTGACGTCCGGGAGAGTGAGAGAGATAGCATATCTAAAAACTGGCCTACCTGAAATTCTCTCTCAAAAACGTTGCTAGCTCTTAGACTAAATTTGCTTGATTTAAAACTGATCCAGGTGAAATGACTTTTATAATATAACAATTTGTTATAGTAAACTGGCTTTTTTTCTCACAATTTTACTTATATTCTGGGCATAATCTTTTGGGCTTTTTTAGTTTAAATTAATATGTACATAAAAAGCAATAAGATGTTTTTAAAATTTGTTGAATTTTTTCAAGAATAGTTGGAAAATGTGCCCCATCCATTTTCGGCAGTGCGGGAAAATATGCCCCGTATACAGGGTACGTTTTCCAACTCAACGAGCTTGCATTAAACCACTCGATGCCAAAAAGTGTATTTACTTGTTAGAAAGGTAGTAATGCTAGTTTGTAGTTAACCATGTGAGGAAGGCAATGATATCTTATTTTCTTCAAAATAAATAAAAGGATAAATTATACAATCAAAAATAAGAAAACATGGAAAACTAGCCCCGTCTCCTCTACATTTTTAAAATGTATCGTTACTTTTACCGCTATCTAGAAAAAAAATTCTTTGTAATGGAAACAGCTAAAGGCGAGACACAACTAAACAATTATCCAAGAGTTTTTTTAGTCAGCGAAAATTCTGCCTACCGACCAATTTGACTTACGAAGCACGGATATAAACATCTAGCAGGGCTTCGTATTGCACATTGCGTGAGAGAATGACACTTCGCCAATTGAATTAATATTACGAAAGTGTCACTTTTTTGCGTACATATAAATTTCCTTTTCAACCTATGCAAGTGAAACGCAAATCAGTTTTTTTTCGTCAGTAGCAATATAAAATATTTTTATCGATTTGACTTACACTTAGTATTAGATAGTAGTTTTTTAATAGACTTTTAAGAGTATTTTAAATAAATAAAGGCTAGATTGAACTATGAAATTCAAGGGCATTTCTAGCTAGCAGTTATAAGAATAATTTTAGAAAAATTCACCCAAATTCCTCAGAATTTTCGAATATGCGCATTCAATATCCTCAATGAGTCCCGTATAGACTTACAACTACACTTATATTTTGCAAGATGATCATTAAATTTATGATAAGTTAAATACACAATATTATAATAATTCTATAAATTTGTGCACCAAAACGAACAAATTTCTTAGGGAGACACGTTGCACAGTTGGAGAACCAACAAACTAAAATATCCAGAGTAAATACTTAATATATCTAATTAAATGCCTAGCAAAAATAACGTTAATTTTAGGAACCAGTAGCAAACTAAAGGTTAAAATAAGTATTACCATTGCAATCTGAAACCACTGCAATTTAAAACACCTATTTTCTTATGAAATGGTCAATAGTAGCATGAATAAATTGTTTTCAGTTTAAATTAAAAAAATTAATCATTAAACCTTGTTAATTTAAAACTTTTCAAAACAAAACTAGATTTCAAAACTTGAGTGAAAACAAATCTTAAAAAACTAAAGCAAATTAACTTTTTTTAGGAACTATTATTTAAATAGTGATTGAAAATTCCTAACTATTTCTATCGTATATTATTCATATTCATCCTTTTTTTGTAAAAACACGTTTCCAATGAAAAATAAATTTTAAAATAATTTTCATTTATTGGTATATTTAAAAAAAACAAGGCAATTGTTTTTTTATAACTCATTTTTATAAAAAAAGGTTTAGAAACTATAATTTTTGAACTATAATAATTCATGAATATGCTTGCAAAGATTTTTTTATTTTACTTTTACCAATGTATTTTATGTGCTACAACCTTTTTATATTTCGAAATTTAATTTAAAATTTAGGCTTTTCCCCTAAATAAATGATTATGAACTATGCAGTTTTATATAAATTTTTTTCTTAAATCAGTTTAGAATATCAGTTCATTTTTGTGTATTTTTCCAATTTATAACTTTATCGAGTTTTAAATGTGCTAAAAAATTATATTAAGGACTATTACGACAAATATTTGGGTAAGGTTGAAATAGCGTCGCACTAGAACTACACTAGGGTATTGGCGACGGGTTTCGTAATTTCTTTCAATAAACTATTTATTATGGGTCTTTCTGTGTAATTAAAAGAGGTAAAAATCTTAATTGTTAATCTTATCTTAATATTTATACAATATAAATGAGAATCAATTCATTTATATTGTATATACATTTTAAACTTTATATTGCATGCATGTTATACTTTATGCAATATAAATAAGAATAAATTTATTTATTAAGAAAATTACTTTACTTATAACTTTATATTAATTATTACAAAACTTTTAATGAATAGAAAACGAAGGACTAGCTGCATATTTTAAACGTTACTTAAAGCTATTGTACCTTAAATAATGGTTGAATTAAACACGAATACCAAAACCTCCCTTTGAAAGTCTAATTTAAAATTCCCTAATTTTTTGTTAGTTTAAAACATTACTTTTTTTCACAATAAATGATCTAGTAAAAATAAAATAAAGCACCAGAATGATTTATGAAACTCAGATCACCTCACAAGGTCATTTCATCCTTATCCCTACAGTATTTCCCCTCTAAATCAAGGAAAATCAGGAAAAAAAATCAAGAAAAATGCACAAAAATGAAAATCTATCACTTTTTAACGAGGATTGTTCGGCAGATTTCACTCTAGGCGCATTCAAAATCAAAAAAAATCAGTGCAGATTTTTTTTTTACTTTAAGAAACTTTGAAAGAATCTGCGTTCGAGATTACCTTTTAGAGAGAGAAAGAAGATGCACTGCTTCTTAATATTCTGAATAAGAAGTAGGATTTGTGAACAATGTTTCGAAAAATATAATTATTTTTGCATAAATATTTTCTGATTACACAGTCGTATTCAGGACAGGAATAGGATATGAGATCATGTTATGTATAATCATTGCTATATTTTACAGTAAATACTAAAAAACAATTTTATAAAAGCAAAAAAATATAATACATTTTCTTTCACACGTTTCTTTCACTCTAGTTTTATCTGAGTGGAAAGCAGAAGAAAATATTTGTTGGATGTCATCTTTATGATTTCAATATGGAGCTATGATTTTGAGAAACACCAATACACAATACATCTACCTATCGATTAAATACTTTTTGTTGAAATCGTTTGTTTTGGTTAACTAAAAAAAACCTAAAAAATAAACACTAAACTAAATGTGCATAAAAGCTACAAGTGAGATATTCATATAATCATGTTCTTTATTTTTAGACGCGGTCAAGTGACCATGACGACATACCAGCATAGCGACACCTTATTAACAGATTTAATAAGCATGCACCTTACAGTGTACTAAACTTCTCCCACACAGTAGCTGTAGCCCTCCTCCCAATTGGGAACACGCTGCATCGTTGCTTAAAATTGGTGTTCCAGTGGTACTAGTCCCTTTCTGCTTAAAAAGGATTTTTAACAAAGAGAATTGATACCCACTTTATATTTAGAAATCTTTTGATTGTATTTCTCTACACAAACAAGTATCGCGCACTCAATTCTTTCGTTATGGTAAGAAAATCTCCAAAACAAATACTCATCCTGAAAAGCAATCTAGTTTCTCATCTTTTGCCGAAAGATGAACACATGGAGTCTCTCCTTCCAAAACAATTGTAAAGATTTTGAAACATAAATTATTGGATACTATCAGAAAAAGTTGGAAAAATTAAACCAATATTTTCAAAAGATATTGTAAAGTTAACTCAATTTTAATTCAAACAAAGTTACACTTTCAATTTAAAATTTATTTGGCGTCACATTAATGATTCTTAATTCACAAAATACTTTTCTAGTTTTATATACGCAACAACGATAGCTAACCAATCTAATACACATCAAATAATCCATATAGCGATACCTACTTTCAGTTCCAAAAAGTTTCTAAAAATAGAAAAGTTCTATCACTCTCTAATCCACAAAGAATAATCGCAAACGCAATTCTTTCGTCATGGAAAGAAGATAGCTTCCAACGAAATACTCATCTTCAAAAGCAATCCATCTCCACCTTCTCATATTTTGCCGAAAAATGAAAACACATGAAATCTTTTCTTCATCGCCCCAAAAAATAACATAGCATACAGAGTGGACACTGAAGTGGTCCACTCACACGCGTCGGCTAAGCTGAAGGAGGTTTTGCAAGTCGAGTAGAACGAAAACACTGATGGGCTTTCTTGGGCGGATGCATTTCCACTCGGGCATTTGCATCTTGGAGATAGGGAAGAAAGAACCAAAGCTAGATTATTTTTCTGCGTTTAGACTTGAAAAAGCTTTGGAATGCCCATTTCTAGCGCCTTTTCAGAGCTTTAACTCATCTAATACCAACTCGATTTTGAGCCTGTGTCCATTTTAGATCGAACAAACATAATATAATCCTTTACAGTAATAAAACACGTGGACTTAACGAAATTACTTATAACAGCAGACCTATCAACTTAGATTACGCTAACTTAGGCTGATCAAGGAATTGGTGAAAATGGGTCCTGAAGTTTCCATCATTCAATTTGTAACGTTGGTACTTTTTTGCAAGTTATTTCATTTCAAAAAGATAATCCCAAGCGTATCCCAAGAATTGAAAAAGAAAAGTGCACTTAGGACATGGAACGGAGCATGCTGCATACACTTCCAGATACTATTTCTTGAGATTCCACGTCATATTCGTTCTAGATTTTGAATTTTTATTTATTTCGGAAAATATGCTCCAGTGCTCAAGTTGTGATAGATTGAAATTTGATTTTTCTGAATCCCTAGTAAAACAAATAGAAATGAAACAAGGAAGAGACCAGTTATAATTATTAACTGGATTAAAAAATACAAATTTTTGGATTATATTTCATTATTTCTCAAAAAGAATTGGAAAAAATTAAAACTATTTTTTTTATGAAAAACACATTAATTTTTTTGTTGGTAAGTACCTACAGATTTTTTTTATCACAGAATCACAACGCAGATAAAATAATTGTTAAAACAGATGTTTTTTCTGGCGGTACTTAAGTAATTAGTTTGAAATTTAAAAGAAAATCAAATGTAACGCATTTATAAGGTAATTTAATTAAGCATTCATAAAGTAATTGAAAACTGAAAAAGTAAAATAATTTTATAATTTGAAGAATGCTTTACTAACAAACATTTATTTAATTTCAAAAATGAAATGAAATAAACTAATTACTCTATTGCAGTTCAACTTTACTCTCTTAGAATTCTTAATAATAGGATAGTAAATTTAAAAATAGATACACATAAAATAAATATAAAACAGGGAATAAATACAACAGTATTTCAATTAAATTTCAGAAAAAAAAATATACACAATAAAAAATTTCTCTAAGGTTTTTTTTAACTAGGTCAAACACAATGTAAGCTCGATTATGAAAAAATCCACTTTTCCATCGATAGTAAAATTTATTCGCATGCAAACTAAATCTTTTATGGGAGTTCATTTCAATAAATGCTAGTAATAAATTACGATAAATCGTCTGGTATTTAAGTAACAAAAGAAAAAAAAGGTCATCGCTTAAGCTATTTTTACTAAAAAGAAAAAACCGAAACAGTAATTAAGATAAAGATCCCATCAATTCTTGTTTTCGAATGACAAATCGCAGATATATTTCCCATTTTGAACGCATTTGGGATGTTCCATTGAAAATGATATATAAAAGCCTTTTTCTTCTATGATCTATAAAAGTATGAATAATCGAAAGCAGTAAACTATAAGAAAAAAACGCAAAGGGGGAATGTAATGGAAGGAACGCATGAAAGGACTTTATGGAAGGTGGATGTGACTATACATGGAAAAGTGACTCTTTTGCTATTGATTTAACTTGGGATATGATCCAGTTTTTCCCAAAAGGAGCGATATAATCTCAGTTTCCTTGTGTAAGATTTAAAAATACAAACCGTTTTTGTCTGCTTGATACAAGTATTATAAATGGATAATGGCGGTTTTGTGTCGGAAGTGCAATGGTCATTTTACTTTCATTTATTTAGGATTTGAAAAGAATCTGAAAAAGATGAATAGAAATGTAAATCTAGAAATACATATTGGTTTTTGGAGACTGTAAATAATTCAATTGCTATTGTTTGATTGCCATTAGTTTAGATTGTTCTGTAAAAAAATGCAGCTAGGCAATCTTTCGAAAAGTTTTGAGATTCTTGAGAGTCCAAGTATATAATTTTTTGTGCCATATTTAAATTAAATAAAATATTAGTTAAAAATATAAGCTTAATAGTGATCAGCTTCAAACTTATTTTTGAACCTGTATTCATGTTTAAAAATCGCAAATAGCATTTACCACAAAAAGCTAAAAAGAAAAAAATTGTACTTTGATTTTATGATAAACATATACATATAGCTATCCTAAATACATGCTAATGCTAAGGAGCACATAGCAGGATTACGACTTAAGTCATTTAAATATTAGGATCTTATATAAAGTGGAAAAAACATTGAAAAATGCTTTTCTCGTAAAATATTGTTGCATTGAAATGTAAACAAATTATTCATTTTCATCCCATAAATACTTACACACTATAATCTTAACTATGAAAAAAAGTCAAAAATCCCTTTTTTAAGCCACACTAGACATCGATGAAAAGGATAAGAATTTGTATTCGCGATTGAATGTTTTTTTAAAAGAGATTTGTGACTCTTGGTGTAAATTTTACAATTTTAATTTAAAAAGCTGCATACAAATTTTAGGAAATCATACGAATCGGAATTTAGAAATAGAAATTGCACACGTTACACTGACACAATAATGCATTCATTCAAAATTATAAATATCTATTTGTTTTAGTATATAAAACTTATTTAAACTGCATACCACATAAAAGTTCTTTAAAAACAATAAAAAAAAATTCTTCAACCCCTTTACTTAATTTAGCACGTTACAACTCAACCTCAGACGAAATCTTTTTGACAAGTCCGTGTAAGGGTTTGGCATAACAAGGAAAAAAGTTATGTTGGAACAACGTTTAGAAAAATAATAACAGCATCGGCGCAGTGTTTTAACACACACTTTAGAAATAAAATGCCAGTGAGGATCAGGAAAATGTCAGATGACTAGAAAGAAATAGAATCTTCAGATAAGTAAGGAGGTTTTCTTTTGAACAACTTAGAGAATTGTTTGAGGCTATATTCAGCAATTTTAAATGAAAAATGAATTATTTAGGGCAGTTTCTAATAATAAGAATCGCATAGAAGTGTCTAACTATCTATTTATTATTCGTTAGATTAAATTAGTTTTTCACAATTGGGTAGGGCATTGCTTAAAATGTATACAAGAGAAAATTTCCATTTGTTCATAGAAAGCAACTTTTAAAACTTTTATACATAAAAAACAAACTTATCGCCTTTCCCTCCCTCTTAAAACTTTGAAATCTAAACATTAGGTTATAATAAAATATAAAAAAAAATTCAGACTTTACGTGATGATATAAAAAACCATTAATTACCGTGTGTACAAATTTTTGAGTTAAATGGATTGCTTTATAAAAGCTCAACACCAATCAATAGACACAAAATAAATTACCACAAAATAATTTAAAAGTATCAAATAATGAACCACAGCAGCTAAAGCTTCGCACAACAGTTAGAAACTAAATACAATTACGTTTAAATGTAAATAAATTGATATTTTCTCAAATAATCAGAAAAAATAATTATTTGAAAAAAAAATCCCTCACATATTATCATTTATACTCAACAGATGGTTTCATAGTTTACTTTTGAGTTGAGTAAAATCACATATACTACTACATAACTAAAATATTAACAAAACTTCTTTCTACAACCCTAGAAAACACTTCGTCGAATCCCTTTTGAAGTAAATCATTTCAAGACGATGTCCAAAAGTCTTCAATTCGTTCCGCTATCTTATCAAATCTTCGCTCCGATTCAGTTTTCGAAATCTTGGTATAAACATAAAACAGAAACGTGTGGTCGAGAAGAAAAGACTAACATTATAAGAACGTCTTGATAAACTTGAAGTTAGAGTACAAAGCTTTTGTGTTCTTATCTCTAAAAAAACGTGCCACACATGGACAATCCTTGCTTAAAGTTCAACACCAGGTCTCACAATATAGTAATGTATTATCGGAACAGTACTGAAAGAGAATTATTTGATATGTTTTCATCGTAGCAGTTTCTGGATAAGCAACTCAAGTGTATTATTTCCTTAAAATTGATATCGTACAAAGTGGAATAGAAGGCTATCTTAACGTGATACATAATGTGTACATTAAAATATTGCAAGTTTCAACGCGTTTTTTGTTAAACATAATAGTTAATAGTTAGTTTCCTTTGACAAATTGTTGTGTTAAATAATGAAGTATTGCTAACTTAGTGCATGCTAAATACTTAAAATCGCATTTTCAATTCATATTTTAACTAAACCCATTTTATAGCATTTTTTAAATACATTACAATGAAAATGAAATCTTTTCTAATAAAGATTAATATTTGAAAAAACCTTGCCATGACAAAACTATACAGAACTTAAGTGTTGAAAAACTGAACAAGTATGCAATTGAATAAAAAGCACATACAAGAGACATCGACGATATCCACATGAATTCAATATCCAAAATGCAATTCAACTTATCAAAATTATGAGATAAATATGCATCCATAGTTATAAAATAATAAAATAGTATTGTAACGCTCAAAACTAATTTTCAATTCAACAACATGTTGGGTTTAAATAATTTCAAATCGATGAGTTTTCACTTCAACTCTTAACAAATAGAATTAAACAGTGGTATAGAAAAAACTATGTTGTCTGAAGTAATCAATTTTTATCTCTGGAAAACTTTTAGCAAAAGGCTTTATACACAAGACTTATAATAATGATCTAAAAAAATAACTGCATCAAAATTTGTGAAGGGTGCAAACAATTGTTTATTGATATTTTCAGTTATAATGGAAATGAATAGTCATAATAAATGATAGATCCTTTGATATGATAGTTAGATATATCGTCATGCACAAAAAGTTACGAATGAAAGAAAATTCTTATTAATGTTTCCTTTATAAGAACTCCAGCCTACAAACCCCTTAAGTTTTTATGCTTGATTCCTAGTAGTTCTCTGTTAAAATAACAAATAACATTAATGACATATAAAGCCACAATACATAATAGGAATGTACGCATAGATGATTTCTTTGATAAATATGATATTCGCATTATTCTCATACGATATCCTTTCATGAAAATAGAAAACATTTGCCAAAATGGCAATGGTCTACCCTCTATTCTTATCATTTGATTCATCTCATAATTTAAAAATATTCTTCATACTGAAACTTTAAAAAATAGTGTCAACAGCGGTAGTTTCTTATCAATAATTTTCCAGTGCAATTCCTAGTCCTTCGAAAAGAATTTTTTTTAAATAAACCCTTCAAATACATTGTACATACATGTCCTATAAGTGTTTTCAAAAACACATCCCCGACGATAAGACCGATAAAAAAAATCTAGCCCAGACAAAATTTTGCAAAGCCGTACACGCACTTCACGAATAGCAAACGCTTGATTAAAGAACGACCATCTAAACAGGAAATAAGGGCCATGAATTATTCATGAATTCCCCATACATTTCATATTAAACAGGACCTTCAGGCCTAGGAAGACGTGCACTGAGAGAAAATGTATCGGATACACGGGATACACATGGTCGGGTTTTTGAGGGAATAATTGAGTCGCATTTGGGAGCTTCATTTGAATAGTGGTATGCAACTACAGTTTGTAAATGCAGTTTTCCCTCAGCTAACTATTACAGTAAAATTCCGATTTTACTAAATATATACAAAAAAATCATAGCAGGGACAAATTCTAAATGGAAGTACATAGTAAAATCTACTCGCAAGTGACGCTTTCTATCAAGTAACTTAATAGTAGTAATTCCGGTTTGCATAGCCCAGTGTGAACTTTGTTCGAATCACCAAGAATGTAAAATAATTATCCGATTAACGTGTACAACTTATTAACTTATATATTATAACTTTAGTGACGTAACCAGTATTAATACTTCTTTGCCACTACACTACCAGAGCCTAGACCGTTTAAGAAATAGATATGAAGTCATCCACGTATACCCCTTAATTGGGGTCGGTCTGGCGATACAATATAATCTAGTTTTTTTTAATTATGCAATTGAAAAACCTGAGCGTATAAAGATTGAAAACTCTTCCTGTCAAGGTATCTTCGCATATAATTTACGACGATAAAACACGTATGATATAAGAGTACATATATCATAAATCAAAGATAATTATTAATACTTTAAAAGAATATAAAAAATAAAAAGCTCAAAAAAGTAGTACGATTCTGATAATAAGTGAATTTTGAGATAGTAAAACCAAAATTTTATACTTAATATTTGAATATTTATTCAAATTTTCTGTTTCCAGATAACTTTAACATAAAAAATACTACGCATATAAATATCCTGCTATGTGAAATGAACTAAAAAAGATTTATACCACTATGACATTCACTCCTTTATTTTATGCTGGAAGAGAGAAGTCAAAGAGATAGTGAAGAAAAGATAATAAAGGATAGGATAATATCCAGCACAATCGTGAAGACGGTTACTAAAAGTTATTGTCAAATCAAACGTTATCTCTCTGTAGCATGGACCCGAGTTGTTTTCAATATGTATGGAAATATAAAAAGGTGCCTTATAAATCATGGTATAAACATGTTTGGAAAGCATAACAAAATATTTAAGAATAGTATGGAAGTGATGGCCAGTAACACATTTCACAGAAGTAGTGACAAGTAAAAGTGCAGAAGATAAAAAAAATAATCCCTTTAGGAATCTATTATTTCCTTCGTTTTTTTAAACTTTGTTGTTGTTGCTAATACTCAGCTCGTCTGACTGTCAGACGAGCTCAAAAAGGTTGTTGACAGTTAAAAAGTCAAATCATAGTAAAGGGTCAGATTTTATGTTCTTACCGAGTCCAAAACACTGCAGGATGTGCTCGGGGGACGCCTGAGCAGTAGTGCACTTTTTACGAATTTGGAAGGTCTTGGTTTCATCCACAAAGGAAAGTCACTTTATATGCCCGTTTGCAAGCCTGGCCAAAGCGGTCTGTGAGCTTCTGTCACATTTGAAGAACTTTTTTAAACCTTTCAGATAAAAAATGAAATTCTGCATAAATTTACCTTTAATAAAAATATGCATTTATTTAGAATTATCGTCAATTTGGTAGTCGTGTGAAGACGTTAAATTTTAGGTATGGCGCTCTGCCTCTGAACTACAAATACTTAAAGTTTCTTCAATAAACCCACAGCAGCAAACCTTGAAACGAAAACGGGATGAACACAAAGTAAACCTTCAATGTTATCAATGCCCTGTCTTTTATGTATCTTAATAGAAGGATTTAATAAATTCCGAGACAACAAAAACTAATTTCTAGATACTTATCATGATCATGTTCATTACTTTAAACCAAATTTTAAAACAATATTTACTGCTACTACATGTTAAAATAATTCTGGTGTTGTTAAATTAGTTAATAGTTATAGATTAAATGACAAATTATGATATTAAGAGACTTTTGAATTTGTCTATTATTTTCTAATAAAATGAAAGTACGGTAAAAAAAACATTTATACATAACTTAATAATTATTATTTATATAAAACCATGTTTTAATTAAAGATGTCTTAAATAATTTAATACTGCTTTTGAAACGCAGAGTACGGGTACTATTTTAAAATATGAAGATAAAACTATTTAATGCCTAATTTATTTAAAATCATGCGAGTCTAAGAGATAATACATTTTTAATAAATATGTCTCCTTTTAAATATGTACACAATTTAATAAATTGTTAGAGTATAAGCACATAATTTAAAAACTTTTTTCATTGAGTATTTGAAACTAATAAATATTTGTATAATAACTTAATTAAAACCCTGGGCATTTAATAAAAGTTTTTTATAAAATAAACACATTCATTATAGAATGGCAAGTAGAGAAATAAAAAAAGACGATAATAGAGCTTGTAGCAAAAGCCGCTTTAAAATAAATTAAAATTCGAAAACTGTTTCGATGCAACATTCTTTTATTTTATATGCAAGGAAGCTTTATAATGCTATAATTAATCCAAACGTATATTAGGTATAAACTTATAAATAACAACCTAATGCTTAATTTATAGATGCTTAAGCAATTGATTATTTTTACCATAGCTCAGTGTACATTATAAAATATCTAAATATTTTTATGATGAATAATCGCTTGAATCAATATAATATTTTAAAGGAACATAAGAATTTAAAACCTAGATGTTATCGCATTTGAATAGTTTTATTTGTTGTTTCAATTAATTTTTATTATTTTACAATAAATTTTACATAGTTTTAAAAGGATTAATCCTATGAAATTTTATTTTGACTCAACTCAAAATAAACAAATACATTTATTAAAATTTTCAAAGTTTCATTGAAGAAATCTCAAAAAAAAGTTTGAGCGAGAATTTCAGATATTTTCCAATACAATCAATAAACATGTTTAATCGGCAAGAATCGGCAATAACTATTTATAACCCAAAACTAAATTCTCTTCCGCTTCAGCGATCGTTTTTGAAGGTCTGATTTTCAGCGTGATGAATAGTGACCGATTTGGAGTGAAAAACTCATAGCAGGCGATTCATCACTAGTTGCGGAAAATATCTAATTTGAGATTTGAAATTTTTCAAAGATCTTTTTTATCTAGAAAAAACTTTAGTTTTCGTAAGACTCAACACAAAATCAAGCCATACTCTCTTAAAACACCAATTGAAAAATCTACGTGATTTTCACACCTTTTCAAATACTATCAATAAACTTCTTTAATCGCAAAAATTGGCGGTAACACTATTAATAATCCAAAGCAAAATTCTCTTCCAACCGCAACTATATTATATTTTTAAAAGGTCTCCGTTTTTCAACGTGATGAATGGTGACCGATTTAGAGTGAAAAAATGATAGCAGACAATTCATCACTAGCCATGGAAAAAGGTAATATCTCTACTAATCTGAGATCGCGATATATCATCAGTTGATTAATAGAGATGGTCTATTACATGGGTATGAGTGTGCAAAGGATGGGCCGATGATGGTAGAGTGATTGAGAAATGTTTTATTAAAAATACAATTTTAGGTTTAGGGAAAATGTAATATATTGTGGAATTAAAAAAAAAACTTTAGTAAGGATTGTTGAGATCGTGAATTTATATTTTTCTTGGTAGAAAATGAATAAGCATGTTTCACGTCTTGTGAGGTAACAGTTAAACAGGAATGAAAATAAGTTTTCAATTTGGTTAATCATTGCAGTGGGCGGATTTTTACCGAAACCACCAATGAAATCCAGGAATTAATCTACGTTATGTGAAACAAGAAAGTTGCTGACAATAATACCTTATTTTATTACACCAATCATATATAAAAAAGTATTTCAGTATATTATAGATTTTCTTTTGATAAAATATCTATTTGTTTTCCCAGTTCCAAAAGGTATAAACTGCAATATTTCGGTTTATTATTGGGAACATAAGGTATTATGACAAACTTCATACGAGATTATAAAGATATAAAAAATCTTAGCAACGAAATGTCTTTATAACATGGATATTTTTGTTTTTGTTCTTAAAACAATGGTAAGAAATAAATTCGTTGAGTTAGTGATCAAAAATGAGTTTCATTAAAATTTTAAAAAAAAGTCATCTAAGACAAATGTATAGTAAAATGCATTTATATTTTAAGCCGATTTTTACTCACACTTATTTGAAAAAATTCATCACTTTGGAAAGAGTTAATTAAAATCATTCCAATACTTTAATTTATAAAACCGTTTGAACTTAAAACTTTTATTGATTAACAATTTATGCGAACATTAGAAAAATAAGAAGATTCACGAGCGATCAGACTATTTAGATATGGTAATCTAATGTGATCAATCATAGTAAATGCTCCCCAGATTTATTATTGATTTAGCTCAAAAGTAAATTACGAGTCTAAAACTATTAATTTAAGAAAAGTAATTATAATTTATGTTACAAAAATTTATAATATTTTGCTAACACAAATATTTAATATCTTATAAATTTAATTTAAACCCAATAGTTACATACCCAATAGCTGTTAAGTTACCTAATAAATGACATTTAAAAACAGAAAAATTCATTTTTCAGCTAAATTAACAAATCTATTTATCAAGGCCATAAATTATTTTCTGTCAATTCAGTTATTGCAAATTTAAGGGTAAAAATATGAAACTGTATTTTTAGCTGATTACAGTGCTGTTAAAAATTCAAAAGGTGCAATCAAAACTTTTCCTTGCAAATTTGTTTATATAATTATTAAAAGAGCATGTATAGAAATATTGTAGTAAGAATTGAAAGTATTTTTAATGCAACTATTTAAAGTATATATATAACTATTAAACTCCCAGATTTTGGTTTAAAACTTTACTTTGCATCATTTACTTTTCTTTTATCTAAAAAGACAAAACCCAAAAACTTTTTCATTAGTGTGAAACATTAAATATTTCAAAGATAGCAGTTTTAAGTAGTTTTTCTGATAAAAGCTTTTTAAAATGTAGTCGGTTGAATAAATTAAAAACAAAGAAAAATGAAGACACCTCTGAAGTGCTGAATTTAAACTTCTGAGAAGTGGAGATAAAGTGCTTTATAATTTTTTTATTCATCCTTTCTAAACACCTAATTCTTCAAAACGTTAAATATTTTAAGCTTAGAGCACAGCTTAAGCTAATATTATAAATTAGTATTATTAAAAATTGTAAATAGATTTTGAAATTAATTTTCTAAGTTTAGTAGTTTCGATTGATTTAGTAACTACTTTAAGTAAAATATCGACTATAGCTCACTAAAAATTACAAATTGCACCAACAGGCTATTTCTCTTTAATAAGACATGATTATATATTCATGCATTATTTCATGAATTTAAACAGTTTTTGTTGTAATTAGTACCAATGCACAATCAAATAAAAAAAGGTGCTACAAGAGATTTATGTAAAGCTGTAACCGTTAACAAAAGTTTAAATACAATTAAACATACATCGTGCTCTTAAACTTAGTACTTTCCTTTTATTTAAATTTTATTGTCATTGATTAGAATAATATTAATTTTACATGTGGATTAAATAGATTTATCTATAAAAGAAAATTTTGTAAATATACCATAAGAATCAAACAGTTATATTGAATTAAATATATAGCAAAGCCAATGTTAATCATTTTATAACAATAAATTTTTGTAAACGGAACTTCAACAAAAGTTAGCATTATTCATAATTTAAAACATCGAAGCATTATAAATTAATAACCTAGGTGCTAAAATAAGGTGCAAAACGGATCCGCAAAGTTCGCAACTATTTCTATAGTATCTTAGAGTTAATTTTTAAAAATGTATATCTTAAATTCAAATTGACGATTTTGATAAAGAAAATACTGTAAACAAATGCAAAACTGCAGCCGTTCTCTTTAAAATGGTGTTTCGTAGTTTGACACATGACGCTGAAATTCGAAATATCCAAAATTTTATTAATAACTTTATTTGAAAATTCGACAAATATCGGTTTCATTACCTTTAAAACGTCACCTAAATTTTACGAATCGGTTGTGTAAAAGTTTTGAATTTAACAAAAAAATACTTCCAGATTAAATATTCTGATCTCATGAATTTAGCAGTTGTTCACCTTATTTTTTTATATATATATTTCTGCTACAGGTGCGTATACGATTTTAGAAAATTATTACAAAATTGCGGTTATCGCTCACTATTTTATCTGCATCACTTTTCGCAGCGAAACAAAACTTCCCGTCAAACCAACCCAACCTTGCATAAACACAGTGATGACAATAACAACTGCTCCTCCAAAATCCTTTTAAAAACAATGATGATAAATCACCCATTCCCGACCGAAACGACAAATAAACGCGTCACCGAATCATAAAGAATGCACCACCAGTACCGGGAGCGGAACCGCTCCAAAAACAACCGGGGGAAGTAATTACGACCTTACTTCTAAAAACATGCACAAGACGGAATGGAAAGTTTTGGGAAACGTGCCGTGCGCGGAAGTTTTGGACTGATTAATTAAACTCACTGCGCCGATTCTTCCTAATCCTGGAGACTAGAATAGGGTTGATAGCGGTTTTATTGAAATAAGGTTTGTTTTATGTGCCTGTTACTTCGTAAGAAAGTTGGGAACATAACATAAAGAACATAAATCGCTGTATTTAAAAATGTGTAAAATGTTCTATTTAGCTTGTTGAGATTATTTTAAAGGATTAACTTTTCGACTATAAAATCATCGTTTAATTTGCATAAATATTATATTCCCCTTATTTTTAAATAACTAAAAAATAAAACGGAAACTATTTCTGACATGTTTTATAGCTAGGTAGTTGGAAACAAACCGAACTATACTGCGAAATCAGTACGTCTGATCACTCAAGTTCTTAACTGTCATAGATTCATAAATGTTCATAGATTTGAACTAAAATCTATACAGATAAAATGTTTTCAATGTATATTTTTGTTTTTGTCAGCAACCTAATATATAAAACCTAATAAAATTAATTTTTTGTTTAGAAAACCATAACACGATATTTCAGGGAGCCAGTTGAAAAGAAAACACCACTTTCGTTTACTATCATAATTGCACACAGTTATTTTATTAAACTTAAGAATTTTTTTTCAAGTTCAAAATCATTGAGTTACATAAATGAAATATATTATTTATAACAAATAAAACTGTCAAATTTATTAACGTATTTCACTTTAAATACGCGCTTGTAACGCGTCCAACAAGTTTCGAAGCATCTAATATTTATCCAGCCAAGTACGATTCATTAGTTGGCATGAGAAAACAGTCGTGCACAAGCGTCGTCTAATTTCTTCCTCTGCTAATACCGATAAAAGTATTGAGGAACAGTTTTAAAAATAATTTAATAATTTTCTTTGAAATCCCTACACTGCAGTTCTACTTAAAATTCACCGAAATAGCTCACCCTAGAAAAAATCTTATCTGTAGTGCAGCATGGTTGAGAGACCCTCCCTGGAGAAAGTATCTGAATTACGCTCTGATTTAAGGATGGTTTTAGCTGGTTGGGTTAGTTTGAAACGTCGACGAAGATTGGAGGGTTATGGTATGGGTAATTAAATTAGAATTTTGGAGATAAAAAAAATAAGGTTGGGGTGCGATAGTTTGTTGAAGGTAATTTTGTTAATCGGAGCAATTAAAAGTTTATAAGTTTTTTTAAATAAATATAAAATGTATTAAGTAGGTTAGTTGTATCATTGGTGGCTTTAAAAAAATATCAAAATACTTTAAAAGACCACTGGATATTTAAAAATTCATAATAATCAGGCGTAATGCGTGATCAAATGTTCCCTTTCTTAAAATAAACCAAAAAATAAATGTAAAAGAATTGTTTTCTCAATTATAAAAGTCTAAAATAGCAACACGGAACAAATGAAATCGTCGAGAACTCAGAAAGTAGCCAATATATGTGTTACATATTCCCTATTTAAAAAAAATTAGTGCCTTTTAGAAAATTATCTTTTTCGTAAAAAAATTTCAAAAAGGTGAACGCGATAGGGATAAATTAAATTCTATTTATTTCGTACACCCCAAAGTCTTTTTCCTATCAGCATTTCTTCGATTCATCAAATCATCAGTTCTTTTATTTGAAATACTATGCCAAACTGGCAAGTGGTTCATTGTGTAAGAGCTTACATAAACATGTGAATAGTCAATTATTCACAATTGTAAATATTTTATTTCGTACTTATTTAAATTTAATGCCGAAAATACTTTTGTTGGTTATAGAAAATAGTTGAGGTAATTTAAAACAGCAGACTGATAGATACATACCAATAAGAAATATATATATAATCACCATATAAGGAGAAAGTATCATAAATGATTGTATTAACAATCTATTACCAAGTTCTATTAACTCAACTAATAATTTTTGAATGCAATATTTTTATGCATAAATAATGTAACATTATTTAATTTTATTAATATTATTTCTTTTAACTTATTCTTTACTGAAATAATTAAAATGCATTTATTTATACAGTAGCTTCAAAAGCTTTAAGAAAAAATTCTAAAGCAGTTTTTAGTAAAGCGCACAATATGACGAAGATACATTTGCAAAAACCATCTTCAAAATAATATACTAAGGCACGAAATTGTGTTATTTTTTAAGCTTTGATATGTTAAAGGCACAAAACAATGTTTAAAAAAACTGCTAATGATTTTCGGCGAATAAAAACTGAAAAACCAGTTTGTAATGGATAAACTAATTGAAAAAGTATTTAATTTTCACATTGAGGAGATTAATGACCAAGTACAAAAGCCCTTTTCAAAAGACACGAGTTGTGTTTTTATTGATTTGCAACCAACGTTAAAATAAAACAAATTTGGATTACATTTTAACAAATGTTTCAAACCGTTTACTGATATACTTTTCATTTAAGAATTAATTAGTTTTTTAAGAACTCTGAAGAAAAGGTTTTGGAATGATTAAGGATAAAATAGAATATTTATACGTCAAGAATATTTTGTTTGTGAATAATTAGAATTAAATTTGAAATAAAATAAGGTTGCATTATTATAACGTTGTAGAACAAAAAAATTAGGATAATTTATTCAATTTCTACTTAAATTATAATACGAAAATTATTTCCTGAAAGTTATTTAATACTTTGGTTAACTTTAGAATTTTTGAATAAGTGTATTTTAAATAAGCCTCGCGAATATTAAAAAGCACATAAAAAAGAATTTCGAACAAATTAGATAGTTATTCTTATTTTACATATTGAAAGTGAGATGAAAAATATACCCTTTATGAAAAAGAATGTTTTATGAAAAATAATCAAAATAACATAAACGAAAGTATGAAACATGTTCAGAATAAATGTTTATTTAATTTTAAAAATGATTTAACGGAAAAAAATTTGCATCTGTACAAAAACTTCTCGTTATTAATTTATATTAATAAAAGAATTTTTCTACCCCTAAACTTGCAGTAAAACATAATATAGTTAAGCAGAATGTTTATAGATTCGTGACCAGGGGATAAATATAACACTAATTCATAAAACATAAATAATAATGAAATTACCATTTCATATTTAGATATAAATTCATTAATCTAAAACAATCTTTAATTAGCTTATAAGTATTTTACTATAATTACATGCTGGCTACACGTACTGAAAAACAAAATTAATAATTCTATTTCTAAGGATTACTACAAAATTCTGCCTGAAAACCTTGATTAAAATCTAGATATTAATTTTAGACACAAGGGATATTAAACTTGTAAAAAAAACAATGCACAATTTTGATTACTTTTAATAAAAGCATATAATTAAATGAAATGTTATCCGTTTAATCAAGGCGTGTTCACTAAATTACTTAAACTTCAGTACAGCTTGTATTAAACAGATTTCGTTCCAATAACTTATTTTATAAGCCCTCCTACGAATTCTAACTATATTCATGGTAATTAAAACTATAAGTTTCAACACAATCATAATTAATGAGAAATTTTATGATACCCTTTCCGAAAATTTGCACACTATGTTATATTTCTCGGGACTAATTTACGCAACACGTCCAGCTAGTTAATTAGTTGCGCATAATTAAAGCACGTTCTTATCAAACTTTTATTATTCAGACGGATAGGGGAAAAAACTCAGTTTTTTTATCACCGTTTATAAGGATGCTAAAGAAATAACAATGTGGTACATCAAAACTATTATTTAAACACGTATTACCGAAATCTTGCTTAAAGACGTTCAAAATGTTCTAAAAACCTAAAAGTAGCCTACTTTCCTGTTTTCCCTATTGTCAACAAAGTGTACAATTTCTTCTGCTTTAATTTTTCAGGCAAAAAGTGGCTTTGAATGGTTTAAACTTCTTTTTAATGTTTTTAAATTACTTAAAAATGGATCAATCTTCCAAAGAATTGACATCCATTTAAGGTTTGTTTTACGCTCTTTTTACTATAGATTACTACAGTAGCATTGAATTCGAGCACGATTTTGACAAAAACTACTCAAAACTAAGACGCAAAAGCTAAGTTTCTAACATAGTAAATTTTAAAGGCATTTTGCATTTAACAAATTTTAGAATTGAGTACTATTTAATAAGCTTGTTTGTGCTTCAATATCACAGAAAAAGTTTCATTTGTAAGACTTAAAACCTTAACATCCATTAAAATTGATGTACTACTTAGCATATCTAAAACGCTATTTTATTCTTTTTAATTCCTCGCAAAATCAATTTTTAAATATACATTTATTCGTATCATATGTTTATAATAAATAATACATGTTCAGAATTTTTCTGGGGTCTCAGAGAGACATTTCAAAAAAAATTTCCCTTTGAAAGGAAGTATTTATTGGACAAAACTAATATCCAAACTAAAACAGGCAGGAACAGCCCCTTCCCAATAACATAATTTCATCATAAATACATCGTCATACAGAATGGTTTTATGTGTTGTGTTTCCCTTTGAATATTGAAACGACACTTAAGGGCACTTTACGTTTTGTGAAATTAATAACTTAGTAAACATGGATGTAATTGGAAAACCGAACGTATTATAACCCTCATAATGTAAAGTGATACTTTAATTATAAGATTTTACAAACAAAATCTAATCAAAGTAGTTTGTTTGCAGAAAAGTAATGTAATTAAGTAAGAATGGGTAAAGTAAGCCTTTTCGGTTCAATTTTTTACATTATGCAAGGCAAAAAAAATTATAGCATGACGAGGCTTATTGTTAAACATTATTTCCGAAATTAATTAATCACAGGGATAAAGTAATTAAAATTATTTTTAGTAGAATAGAAAAAGTAACTATTATTATGTTTGAAGTAAGTGAAAATGGAAAGTAGAAATTAAAAAAAAATAATAATTTCGAAATTGTAATTAAAAATTCTACGAATGCCAATTTAGTATTTTAAAAAGAATATTTTAATTAAAATGCATTGTTACCCCACTTCTTTTTATTAAAAGTACTGTTTCATTTTTGAGTGTATTTATTTTATTACTATTTTTCAATTTAAACTTGCAGCTGTAGTTGTAAATAGTTTTCTCACAACAAATGCTAATTCGAGTAAATTTTATTAACTTACCATACAAATTCTTTTATCAAGAAAATATCTATATTTTTCTTGGTAGTGTTAGTAAAATATACTTTTTCTACATTACTTAGTAATCTGTAGCCTAGCCGTAGTACGTTATCTGAATTTTTTAAATTGCATAAAAATCAGTATTCCACATTTTAAAAAAAAAAATCTATTCAGTCTTCAAACCTACAAATTATGAAGTTAATACAGTAAAAAAACCTCAGAAAATATTTCAATAAATAAAAAAAATGTTTTCATTTAATTATTATTTTATTTATCAGGAAAAAGACCTATGTCAAATTTTTATAAGCAACAGCATAGATCATTTTTGTTCTTAAGTACAGATACCTCACACCAATTTCATCAGTTAATTAAAATTTACGAGTAAACTAACACCCGTAATCCCTGACTTAGTATTAGTTTATAGATATAACAAACACCTTTTATCTTAATAGACCTCACAATTTGTAACAATTTTATTTTTAGGGCATTAAGTTACAAGATACTTGGGCACATTGCCAAATGAAGTAAATATAAATTGCGTTTTGTATGCGAGGGGCATGTTTTCTAGATGCGTGTCTTAATTCACTTTTTCAAAATATTTTGTTAAAAATATATTTGGCAGACACTTCCTTATTTAAATAATCTGTCATAGTTAAACATAGTTAAAGTATTTTTGTAAGCGGGTTCTTAACAATAACTTAAATCGCCAAAAACAAATATTTTCATTGTGAAGATTTTACTTATAAAGTTAACCACTATAATTTGGTCAGAATTCAGGTAAATGTTTTAACTATAGGCTCTAGTACAATATAAAAATAACCCTAATATATACAAAACTTAAAAAATAAATCACAAAACAAAAGAATTGAGACACCGCCCAAAACAGTATTTCCACTCAACAGCATGCTGAATATTGTAGGGTCTATAAAGACAATATTGTAAGGATTTAAAAAACAGAATTTAAAGAACGTGACTGAAGATGTTATGAAACTATGTGTGGCAATGTTGTTGTGAAAAGAAGAAAGAGAATGGAGGTTGATTTTAAAAACGCTCTTGTAAATATATTTTAAAAACTAATAAATTATTTATAACGCTACCAAAGATGTCTGAATTCTCAAGTAAATAGTCACAATATGTTTTGAATTCTCAATGCAATAACAAAATAAATCCAAGTATTTGCCTCGGAAACCCAATAATCAATCATACTATACCAACACATTACATAACTTTTCGTACAATCCCACACGATATATTTTATGCTTAGCCAGTTTTGTGTGCAGAAATTCCAATTTAGTATAAAAAAGAATCTAAATATTTGCTACGAAACCTAATGTAGTGAATACACTTTTCTTGAAACTTATTCTACATCCCACAAAATATCCATTTTACACCTTGCCACAAAAAAGTATTGTGTTATTTTAGAGTGTGGAAGCTAATCTACAGCTAAATTTACAATTTAAAAAAATGAGGGAATTCAAATATCGCCTTTTAACCCTAATAGACGATAAAAAAAGTCTTGCAAAATAGCTATCAGTGCGCAAATCCCTGTCACTCTTTACCAAAGAGACAGATAGTTATACAAGATACCTTAAATTCAATAAACATGAACAAAATCCTAACATACACTTCCAAAACCAAAAGTATATCACATTATACAAACCACCAATGTGTGGGATGGTAATACCACACAGATATTTTCACACATCGCCGCCCAGGCCATCCATCGCCAAACCTGTCATCGCCAAGTGCATGCAATTTTAATGCAGGCCTCCCCTACAAAGGGATAAAGAGGCGGTCGGTAAACAATCGATACTGCCCATTTACTGATTGTGTCCACTTCAGATAATCCCTAGACCAGCAGCCATAAGAAAACGCCCTCGGCCCTGGTATACCGTGACAGAAACGCCGGGAAAGATTGCGTGAGGGACTGTATAAACAACCAAGACATTGTAGGGTGTGTTTTTATGTACTCGTAATACCATAGTTTGGAATTTTGTATACTGCTTTTGAGTAATGTTGGCTTGGTTTGACTGATTGCGGCTATATATTCCTAACCTCCGTGTGTAGCTGTATTAGATTCATTTGTCTTTTTTTTAGATTCATTTGACTAGCCTATAGAGACATCGCACGTGGCGTCAGGACTGTGAACTCCACCATAGAAGAATACTTTATGTACCGTAGTTTAAGATATGATCCTGTTCCTGTAAACATAATGCGATTTGGAATCTTTCTAAATGAATGAACCGGTTTTTATTGTTTATTTACAAAAGAAAGGCTTCCATGAGTTCTATAGAAATTTACCGATTTAAACGAAAAAATAATTAAAAGTTACGGCAAAATAGAAGCTATCATAAACTTTTCTATTTTAAAAAAAGTATAAAACTTCTTGTTATTTTAAAGCTACCCCGCTAAATCAACATGACAGACTGAAGAAAAAAAATTAAAACCTTGTTTGCTATTAAGAAATATATATAGTGTGTCTCAAAAGTTTAGACAAAAGACATTTTGAGTAACAAAATTTTACTGAAAAGTTTATTCGAAAAAATTTTTGGTAGTAAGGATCAGGCAAGTATTATATAATTTAAAATATCATGAATCACAAAGAAAACAACCAAAAAAATATTTTATTTGAATTAATTGTAAAAAGTACCCCAAAAAATCTGTCTCATAAATATAGACAAAATCGATTTAATGAAATTTAATGATCTAATTTCGCATTTGTTTGCTAGAATTGTATTTCTGTTTGGTATTATGAATTAAAAAACATGTTTTACCGTTGAATTTTAACCACTTTGTACCATTCCTGGTCCAATTACATACCAGCAGCCAATATAGCCGTTTTAGCTCTTTTACGAGGAAATATTGATGGCGATTTGCGTAATATATTTCCCAATTCGATCTAAATAACGACTATATGCCTAACACTATATTACCGAGAAGTTTTGCCACCAATTCGTGCATTTGAATACATGTAATGACGCATTTTTTGGTAAAAAAACGGCAATTTTTTTAATTTAAAAGACCCAAAATTACAAAAAATTGGTCTGTTGTGCACCGTAACTCGAGTTTTTCCTCCAAAAAAATCCAAAATTTTAACCCAAATCCACCCCTATAACATTCGATATTTCTCCTCAAATTTGCTAGAGTTTGGAAACACCGGTTTTTTCAAACCGGTGAAAAAAAACCAGTTTAACCGATTAGATAAAAACCGGTTTAAGGGTGCCCAAAATTCGGTTTTACCGGAACTTCGCAGAGAGGACTTCTACACAAGGGATATTGCTGACGGGCCTAGTAATTTGAAATCGCGACATTTTCGGTTTTAAAGGAAACATTGCGGCCAATCAGATATTGATCCGGATCTCGACCGAAAAAAATGATCGACCTTTAAAATGAGTTTAATTAATAAAACTCATTTTTAATAATTAATAATTTAATAAATCAGGTGTTTTCTCAGCGTTCCTGATAATATTGTCTTTATTTTAGCATTACATTAGGTTTTATCAATAAAACTCAGTTTTAATTAATAATCGAAAAAATATTATTTATTAAAAAAGATTAAAAAGTTCTAATTGTACCATGAAAAAGATGTTATAGTGTTATCTTTTTCCTTGCCAAACGAAAATCTATACTACTAGTCCTTACATCTGTCTCTCACACATAAAAAAATACTTTAGTCAATAGCTATTCAAATACCATTGCAATATATTAGATTGTCCTTATTTTCACAATTTCTTCAAATAAAAATATACGATTTCTTAACTGCCAAAAATATAAATTCTTAACTGTCAAAAACATTTCGGATTGCCGAAAGCTTCGGATTTCCACAGGTGGGTTGGTTGGCTTTGTATAACATCACAGAACACAGTACCTCTTCATGCAGTTATTATGCTTCTTTATGACAGAGATCAGTATAACTAGTTAGCAACTCCATTCGAGTTACAAAAAAAAATATTTATTATATATAAAATTATGCACTCTTCGAGCAAATCAAGAGTGATGGTGAATTAAAAAACGTTGGTGACTTTTACACGCCTAACCTTTTCTCTAATCACGAGGCGGTTTCTCGTAAGTTGTGCCTTAAATATTTATCGCACTATTTTATTTTACACATTTCAATATTGATTTGTAATATTTGATGGACTAGATCCTAATCATTCAATCAATTTAGGTATTTAAAGTTTCAAATAAAACTCAGCCGTATTTCTGAGGTGTAAAAACCTCGAGTAGGAGTTTCCTAGGTGTTTTGCCTCATTCAAGTCATGAGACTGGAAAATGGAAATAGAAAATCAAAGAAAGGAAAAATAATTCAAAAACTGAATTAGAAATAAAACCTGGAACTAGTTATAAAAAAAACGGAAGCGTTCGGAACACTCTTAAAAACCGTTTTGGAATCCTGCTTTTGCATCAAAAGTTTAAAAAAGTTAAAAGAATTAGAAAACCGGAAATAATTTCGTTAATTAATTTCTCAGAAAATATTAAATATTTATATTTGTTAAGCATTATTAAGTTACTAATTTTAACTTATTTGTTTTTAATATTTATCATTCTAAAATCGAATTTGATATTTTTAAAAAACAAGGTTAAAAAAAAAGTCTTTACAAACAAGGTTTCCCTAAAACTTCACTAGTTCCTAAAGCACCGACTTTTTTTAATAAAAAGTTAACATGTTTTCAAAAAGCGGTTTTTTAGGTATTCTTAAACCGGTTATTTTCTTATCGGTTAAACTGTTCTTTTTCATCGGTTTGAAAAAAAACGGTGTTTCCAAACTGAGAAAAACAAATTTAATGAGAAATATCGAATGTTTTTGGGGCGGATTTTGGTTAAAATTTTGGACTTGTTTTTGCTTTTTGAAAGGGAGGCAAACTCTACATCGTGTTACGATGCACAACAGACCAATTGTTTGTAATTTTGGGTCTTTTAAATTTAAAAAAAATCCCGTTTTTTACCAGAAAATGCGTCATTACATGTCTTCAAATGCACGAATCGGTGGGCAAAACTTCTCAGTAATATAGTGTTAGGCATATAGTCGTTATTTACATCGAATTGGGATATATATTACGCAAATCGCCATCAATATTTCCCCGTAAAAGAGCTAAAACGGCTATATTGGCTGCTGGTATGTAATTGGACCAGGAATGGTACAAAATGGTTAAAATTCAACGGTAAAACATGTTTTTTAATTAATCTTACCAAACAGAAATACAATTCTAGCAAAAAAATGCGAAATTAGATCATTAAATTTCATTAAATCGATTTTGTCTATATTTATGAGACAGATTAGTTGAGTACTTTTTACAATTAATTCAAATAAAATACATTTTTGGTTGTTTTCTTTGTGATTCATTATATTTTTAATTATATATACTTGCCTGATCCTTACAACCAAAAAATTTTCTAATAAACCTTTACAGTAAAATTTTATGACTCAAAATGTCTTTTGTCTATACTTTTGAGACACACTATAATTATGGCGGAGAAATATATGGCGAAGAAGTTCCTTACATACATCTTTATTGTAAACGTTGAAATGATTTTTTAATTTAAAGCTATTTAATAGAATAAAGGTGATTAGTATGCTTTAAAACTTACAATATAAAAATACCTGCTAAATAGCGATTATACTGAATAATTTATATCAATTTCTTATAAAAAGCTCACTGGAAATGTTCAGTTATATAAAGATGTTCATTTGATTTATTTTACCGTAACAAGCCGAAAATATCTATTACAACGAAATAGCGTTTGTAAAAGCAAATGCTTAGAAGGATGTCGAACCTTAGAGGGTTAAAACCGTTCGGAAATTCCCGTTTTCAAATTTAAAAAAAATAAGGGGACGTTATATTTGAAGGCTGTAAGTTAAATTTAATGAAATGAGCTGTTAATTGCATTATAAATAACTAATTTCAACAGTACATATTAAAATCTGCGCTGTAATGAAAAAGTTTTTGTATAAAAGAATTACAATAACGCGACAAATATTGAACTTCCATCACCATTTCCACAACTACATTGCTGGTAAATGTCTACGTTGAAAATATCTATTATTCAATTAACTCCGCTAGGAGGAACATCTTTATATAACTGAACATTTCCAGTGAGCTTTTTATAAGAAATTGATATAAATTATTCAATATAATAGCTATTTAGCAGGTATTTTTATATTGTAAGTTTTAAAGCATACTAATCACCTTTATTCTATTAAATAGCTTTCCGTAATTAGAACTGTAAACTAATTATAATTGTAAGCATCATTTGAGTCGGAACTACCATGCTTCAAAACATTAATACAATAAGAAAGCAAACAGAATGAAAGTGGGCTAGTGAAAAAAAAATCATAGGAACAAAGTATCAAAAGCATTTCGACAATGTATCAAGCAACATACAGCTCGTATATTTTACTTGACATGTAAAGAGGAACATTACAAGCTAGTTTCATGTCCTGGTAGTAAAAAAATTCGCCTTGAAAAGTATTGAAATGTTTTCATTCACTAAGATTTAGTATTTTAATGCATCTCACTTGCCCATTAAAATTCGTATCAAATAGACGTTGAAACTTTATTTACTAGGGAAAAAATGTTTTTAAAAATTGATGATTTTGGTTGTACCTTGGCGAAGTTTCTTTAAACTATTTGTTTTGGTTCCTTAACGTATTTTTTTTAGTATTCAAGCATTTTATTGTGAGAGAAATACTATTACAAATATTCTATTCCATAAATAAAGTCTTCAACTTTATTTTAAGATATAATTTTTCTCAAAAAGAAGTGTTCACAGTTTCTGTAATTTCTGTTATGGGACTTCTGCTATCGCATTTAATTATTTTGCATTTATGTCAAAATAAGAAAGCAGTTGAAAAATGTCATGTTATAGGGAAACACGAAGCTAAATTACCGGCTTTGGAATATTCGTGAAGAATAGCAATCATAGTGAACAGATTTGCATTTTTCTGATGCATGTGTATTTTCACGCTGTAGCATCTGTTTTCATTCATGTACTAACACTTTGCGAATATTTTAGATTTATAACAAATTTAATAACGTACATATTTAGTATTACTATCAAATAATTTGGCTGAAAAATGTCCAGCTATAAATCTGCTCCCCGAATATCGATTAAGCTTGAATTTACAATTATTTGCTTGATTTTATATAATAAAAAAATTAAGAGAAAAATATGAAGTAATCAAAAAATACTTCATTTTAAGTAGAAATTTGCTGGTAAAAACTGAAAATGATCGAAAAATACGACAGTAATAATAACGATAACTACATAAACGCAATAATATAAAGGTACAAACAATGAACTGCAGTTACAGTTTTTGCGGGAGAGCTTGGCGTTGAAAAACATTGATTTATTTTTAAAAAAAAAATACTGCAAGCTAAGGAAATATTTATTGCTTGGCGTGTCATTTCTCTTCTCGTTAAACAAGCAATTACCATTAAAAAAAATTAGGGTGAACTAATGTTTTATTGATTGGTACACATAAATTATTTGAACATTAGAGCTTCCACAAAAAACTGAAAACTCAAGCCAAATAAAAACTATCCAATTTTCAATTGTTACAATATCGACAATCTTCATAACAAAATAATGTTAAATACACTTACGAAAAATACGATTTCCGATGTTAACGTATTTAGTCAAAAACTCTTAAATCATTATGCATGCATACAATACAGTTGTTAAGACTGGGTATAAAATAGTTATATTTTTCAATTATTTATCCCCCCAGACAGCATATTGATTTGATCCGGACATCGTAAATCGCTCGGACGTTTCATGGTTTTTATACGTTTAAGTCTGATGTCAATAATGGATTTGGAACTTGTCCAAAAGTTTTGTCACCTATCGGAGGTCTCACAGCATGTTATAAATAGTCATGGCTTCCGGCTGGAAGTTAATGTTACAGAATCATTATCTCAAATGTGCAAGAACTTTTTTTAGTAAATAAAATATTTGTGCTATTTTTTTAAGGTGGTTCTTTGCAAGCTATGAAAATTGGAAGTGTTGACGTTATATATATAGTTGAGATAAACTCATACGTTTTAATAATATCGCGGCAAACATAATTTAATAAAAATTCTCACACTCACAAAAGATGAACTTAGAAACTATTTACTCATCTATTTCATCAAGTATCATTGCAATAAGAAAATTTCTTAAAAATTTTAAACAATTATTAATTATATAATCAATTATTTTTATAATAACAAATTGAAAACTATAGGAGTGTGTAAAACTGCACGACTTTCAATCACCACTCAGTAAATCAATTCATTTAAAAGAAACTATATGACCTACAAAGTAATTTCAACACCTTTAACATCTATGGCAGCAACTATTTGCGCATACGCTATTTTCTTAAAAACCCAATTATGACATCAGACAGACACTGGAAACTCGAATACCAAAGTTTGAAGTTCGTAGCTCTTTTAGTTCTATAAAGAGGTTCCAGACAGACAGACGGATCAATGTTCAAACAACACATTATTAGGATCAGTAGACTCCCAAACCGTGTAGAAAAGACAATCTATTTCGAATTTTCGACCCCACTGCAATACTTTCATTACCTTTAATTTCAAATTAGGTAATTGAAAATAATACATAAAAAAGAACTAAGTGATGTTAATACATATAAAGTATATATTTAATCGATTCTTAATACATTCCGACAATCCATTAAATATAAGGCAATCATCGACTCAACCTTGTGCTTTATTAAAAACATTCTTTAAAATGTTAAAAGCATAAGGTAAAACTATAAATAAACCGAGGAGCTCATGGTAGTGTTATTAGCCAAGGACTGACGAAACAAAATATAAAAACAATTTTTAAAAAAAAAACTCGCATTCATTCTTGTGACTGATGTGAAACCAATTGAAATAAATTTCTTAGAAAAATAAAAGATGCTAGTGGAAATAAAATAATTTTTATGCCATTGTGTATGGTATTTCAATCCCGAAAATCCATCAATCAATATCAGATTCGTTCAAACGAATCAAATTGTCACGTCCGATGTGTTACAGTTCAAACACAGAGATCTCAATGTACGTAGAAAACTGATACTTTTCCGATTGAGTCATTATGGTTGAAGCTTCACTTTTACACGTGGGACGCTGTATTAACTTAAATCTACCAATACTAGTATGAAAAGTGAATCTATATTATTAATCGAATATATATCTAAGAGGACACAGTCGGCTAAGCGTCATAAATCATAGACCTAAAATATTGAAGGACGACTCACTTGACAATTGCTGAATAGCGTGAATTTGGGAAAGGATTTCTAAATGGTTTTCTTTGTTCTGTTATTGTTTCCCAGAAACGTAACATTTCATTTTTTTTATTTAATTTTACACGGTAAATGGGCTTGTTTCAACACTTTGCCACAAAAAAACCAATGGCATCGCAGTTCAGATCGCGTGACCTTTTTTAAACCAATGATCCGTTTCAACACTTTTTCAAAGAAAACCAAACAACCAATGAAATCGCAGTTTAGAGAGCGTGACGTCAAAAGAAATATTCCCATTGGATAGTTTAATTAAATGTCATCTGCAACTTCAACTAATATTTTTTAAAATTTGTAATTATTACTTATAATGTATTATTATTTGTATTTAATTGTTGTAATTATGAGAATAAAAAATACAAAAGAAATATGCTGTTAGATTAAAGTTGATTTAAAATTTGATTTAAAGTTAATTTAAAAATATGTTTCAATAGAAAAAAAATTACAAACTAAAATTTGTCCAAACACTTTCCAATAAGATTTTTTTTATTGCCATTCAAACTCAATAATCGACTAACCAAAATCCGATTCTATAACTATAAGGATCAATGTGTTACAGTAAAAACAGACAGAAACTTTTTCGCCTCGCGACTTAAGTGACGAACGTCATATCAATGCATTATTTAGTGTGAAAGCAGCCGTCCAAGTGTTATATATCAAAGGTTTAAAAGAAAGGGACGCTGAAGTGACTTTTGGACCGCCAACTGCTGGAAATTTAATCGCCAGAAATTCAGTAACGGTTTCTAAAAGGTTTCCTTTATTCTTTTGGCATCCATTCTTCTTTGTATTCTTCAAATAAAAAGTTATGAAGATAAATCCGTTGTTGGTGTGAGAACACAGATTTTTCTAAAAGGAAAAATACGTTTTCTTTGGTTTTTGAGAAGCTTAATGAGTTTATCGCGTGAGTCTTAACCGAAGTGTACATAGCCACGCGGAAGGGTATTTATATTAATAACAGGAATGGTGATCGTAGTCTACGAAAGAATTTGTAAATATCCCGCGATTTTCTTTTTAAGCTTAAGCTGGATTTATTTTCAATTTGTCTCCGTTATATAAGAGTTAGTTTATTTTTGTAAATAGAAATCTGAGTAATAAGATAAATGTATCAAAAGTAAAGAATGAAATAAAAAGCAGTGTGGACGCATAAGAAAAACGTCGATATAAAATAACAAAACACAAACCATTTGGTAATGCTTTTTTTATTTTTGGAAAATACCTGGTTTAAAACTAATTGTGGTCTAAATTTTAAATAAATGGTCTGCAATTTCTAAAAAGTAAAACTTCCAATACAATAGTAAACTCGATTTCAAAGTTTATGTTCACAAAAATATAATAAACATGTCTTTGATTTTTTGAAAAACTCATTAAACTGCATATATTTTCCTAAGTTAAAGATATCCCAGCAAGTATTTAAAAAAAAACGTTAGTTAGAAAGCATATAGAATTTCAACAAATTTATAAATAATCTACACAGAAAGTATAACTACACACTGTTAAATATATTTTAAAATATTCAGCGTTAAATTGGCAATTCTACCATAATTTTTAATTTTAAGTCCCTTGGGCATAACGTTTGAAAAAATTAATATTTCTTTTCAATTTTTTCTTATTATACTAATAGACTGGTCTTTATATAATTGCAAAATGGAATTTCAAAGCAAAGCAACTCCAAAAAAATTTAGGACACAAAACAATGCGGAAAATTTATTTCCGTCCCATGTCCCGAATTTCAAATTTTTAGTTTAGTGCTCAAACTAACACATTTTTGAGCTAAAAGTTGCATTCATTTGGATTTTAAATTTAACTCATACTATATCTTAACAAATTCCTTCCATAAAATTTTGGCTTTTAATATTTATAATGTGCATTTCTCTTCTCCTAACTTTGTCCCTTTGTTTTGGTACATTCACTGACCTCATTGCTAAAGTGGTGAAGAGAGACACTGCATGGAGCTACAGTGATTCTTCAATCCTGAAAACTGTATTGCAGAAAACTCGCATTTCAATTAGTAGACGCATTTTTTTGCTATACTTCCCTAATAATCTCCAAAGTTTAAAAAAAAAACCAGTAAAATGAGCTGCTGGGCTTTCTTGCTTTCCCTACAATCCCCACGGTTAAGGTTAATTTTTGCTTGATAGTTGGAATTTTTTGTCTATAAATATGTTCAAGTGGAGTATAAGGAGTAAAAAAATACTTTATTAAACTGGAGTTAGTTTCAACACAAAAAAAGACCGAAAAACATCGGGCATTTCCTTACCACCCGTTCCTTACCTTCCGTTCCTTACCATCACAATGATCAAGGGATAGTAAACCGAAAGCGGTTTTAAGACTAACCGGTTTGTTGGCGACTTCGGTTTCATTAAAAATTATTTATTTTCATAAGGCCAGTTTAAACTAGTTTCTTTGATACCGGGTTTTTTTTTAACTACCATCCTTAATTTATTTTTTAAATTTCAAATGAGCCTTGCTGAACTTTTTTTGTAATTCTAGAACCCTTTTAAGCCTTTTTACAAACATTTAAGGGGACTTTGAAAAAATAAATTCCACAAGTTTTTTATACCTGAAATTAAAAATTATGGTCGAACTGCCCAAATATGTTTGTGTATCTAATTTCAACTGTAATTTTAAATAAAGTGCCTATATTTGTGCTAGAATCGACTTTGCTTTTTTCATGTATTCATTCATGTCCATTAATCTTCAAGTAAATTTGACTTATAATGAAAATAAATGATGGACAAACACGTACGTATTTTGATTTATGCTCGTAAATATCGATTTAAATGTGACCTGGATTGAATGGAGTCGGATTCATTTAAAAAAATAAAATTGAACTAAACAAGAACTTTATTATATACAAAAGCCTTTTTTGTATTCTCAAGACCATATCTCAATGCCATTTTTAAAAACTTGATTGCTTAAAAAAATTTAAAATAGTAGGATATCAAAAAAAACCTATAAACATGCTGCAAAAAAGGGTTTTAAGATATCTATTGAGAAATTTGTTCTGAAAAGGAAACAATATTTAAGGAAATTTTTCAGCTTTCGAATATTACCTTTTAAACTAAAAATTTACATCTTTTCGATAAATAGCTTAGTACTTATACACAAAACGGTATCAATCTTCCTGTAAGTGTCTTAGTAACTCTTTAAGTTCAAGATTTAAGGAAATTTTCTTTCGAGCAGCTTTTGAAGCAGAAAGGGTAATTTAACGAATGAGAATAGCTTAACATTTTTTTTTAAAAAATTAATATATACTATTCAGTGATCAAAATAATATGAGTATCGCTGTAAAATTTAATACTTTTTACCAGGTATGAAAGTAGTATTATAATAAAACAATTTTGAAGGAAACTAACATTTGCTTATTGAAATGCCATTAATAATGGATAAACTTTTAGATCGACTTATGCCGATAAAAAAAATTTTAAAACAATTAAACAACTGGATAATTTTCTTCAAATTTGCATTGTTCATTTAACTATTTTCATAATTAGTGAAAACCAAAGCTTACTATTAACACAATACTACGTCAGATTTTGCTCTTTTGAACATAATGCAATGGTATATAGGACTGACCATCCCTATTCATTTTGAAGTGATCATTTGAGAATAACTTTCTTGTTACTAAAAAAAATTTAATAATTTTTTAACTAGAATTATTAAAAATATTTTATAAATTATGTACAGAATTATCACTTTATTTACTTAACTTTCGACGAGTATTACAGAATTGTATTTAAAGACATATTATTTAATTAGGTTCAACACAATAAAGTAACAAACCTGTTCCAAATATTTGAAAAAAATATATATAAATTATTTTTTAATATTAATATATAGTTTTGAAAAAATAATCTATACCACTATACATGATCCTATATCTGCTTACCATAAAATCTTCATTTCTACACCAGTTCCATTTAATGCTACTTGGACTTTCCATTTTGCACTAATTTTTTACTCCATTTTAATCCACAATGACAAGCAACAGAATTATAGACATAGGTGTCAGATTTTCAAACTCATACATCATTCACTTCCCAAATCAAGTGAAGCGATGACAAAAGAGAATGATTGAAGAGTTGAAAGGGAAAATTGATTGTAAGATAATATTGGTAGCGGTAAAACAAAAGAGCACCAGGAAGCATAAATTTGATGAGAGCTATAAATTCTTCACGCCAAATATATTAAATAACGCCAAGACTCTGGAACGTCGCCAATATTCAAAATATAACAACCATGATGTGTATGTTTAGATATAAACTGCATGGAGTTAACAAAAATTAATGCACTAATATTACAGAACGTATCTATAATAAAAGAAAAGTCTGTCTGTTTTGTGTTTTGTCATCGGATCGTAAAAGACCGACTTATACTGCCCTCAGAAATTCGAAATTTTAAGATAGATTCCCTTTAATACTTAACGTGTGCACCTGATGCTTAGTTTTTTCATATTTGTTCCATTTTTAGAGAAAATTCAATTTTCTGAAAAAAATCACCACTTTCGCTCAAATCCGATCATTTTTTTCTCTTTCCTGATGCCATCGGCTGAAAAAATTAAATAAAACTTTTAACGAAAACATTTAAAATTCAAAATGTTTATTTTATTCTTTTGCCATTACTTTCAGAAACTAAATTCATTATTTGAAAAGTAATTGACATGTTTCAAGTTACGTAATTCCGCCAGTCTTCATTCCCGAATTTTATTGTGGATTTATTTGATGATTTTTCATTGATTTTTCAGTTAACTGCATGTATGCATATTTAAGCAATAAATGTATAGTTAAGCTATTACTGGAACTATGATGGTTAATAAAGGCCATCGCACTAGATCTATTAATGTTTTATGCCTTTATTTTTCGCCAAATACGTTGCCAAACTCGCCAAATTATTAACTAAAATTCGCCAAATAGGCAATTTCTTTTATAAATAATTTATAAGCTGGTCGGTCGTTCGAAGGTCATTGTGTTAGAGCTGTATAATGGGTGTGGGTAGTTATATATATTTCTCGCCAAATTATTTCCCAAAACGCGCCAAATGAGCTAAAAGGTTTTATGTATTTATGAGGGAATTGTGATGACATTTATGAGTGCATTTTATAGCGTATTTTTCATTTTGAAATTTTAAGGCAATGAAACGGGATTTTATAATTTATAACGAGCGGAAACAATAATAAGTTTATGATCCTATAACAGGGTATATGGTACACATATTTGGAATCTATTTGATATTTTTTTTATTCCGTGCGAAGAACGGGTATAAATTTGCTAGTGTTATATGTAAAACACTACACATATGTTATGCTATTCCAAAAAATATGTTTATACTAATTTAACGAAGTGCAATGCTTGTCACTTTTAGTTAAAATTTTGTTCCGTTTAGCAGTGTGCTTAAGGCAATGTAAATTTTTGTTATTTAATTTCCATTGCCTTATAAGAATTTACGGATATCTAAAGTTATTTCCCCCAAAAAAGTTTTTATAAACAAGTAGACAGTATTTCACTATTGCACCGTAGAAAATAAAAAGGTGATAGGCTTAATATACAATTAAGTTTATTAAGATGTTCTCTCTAACTAATGTATACAAATCTTGTGAAGAGAAGATGCCTGAGGATAATTATGGGATTTCATTATTACCAATTTTTTTGGACTTTGGCCAGCTATCTACTTCAAAAAAAATTAAATTCTTATCGATAACTAAACGATGTCGATAATTAATCAGCAAAACTTGCAGATTTCATATTGCTTAGACCTTGCAAGATTTCTTTTGACTTTCAAACGAAAGATTTACTAAATTTCTATATATGACAAAAATAAATTTATTAATTCAAAATGGTATCAAAAACTTGTTTTCCTCTAAACACCTTAAAAAGTATATATTTTTTCTCTAATAAAATTATCTGAATAAGCAATTTACTATAAGCTTTATCTAAAATGTACTAAAAAAAATTTGCACACAGTCTTAGATATTTTTATCGTATAGCAAGACTCAAGTTACATTTTGCACCTATCAATCCAAAGCTCATCATTGCAACTCAGACTTCTAACCAACACATACTAGGATCCTTTGAATAAAATCAGTTATAAAAACAGTAATACTTTATAGAAGTTCAACTTTTAGTATTTCACTAAATAAACTTATTCTTAACGATCGGCATACGTTGAAAAGAAGATTGCTTAAAAAACCAATTTATCAAGCTCTCCCCAATAAACACTATTTGACTCAACCACCATGCTTTATTCCAAACAATTTGTATAGCACCACCAGTGACCAAGTTCGCAACTTAATTGAAGGACATGCATATATTCTCCACACCATGATTGAATTCTGTTCATACGCACTTATTCAGTCAATCTGTGCATAAAATCACATCTCCATCTGAGCCCTGCCCTCAAACTAGACTCATTATCTGCTGAGTAATGACCCCATATTCTTCGATTGGATCGTAATACACAACTTTCGGTGTCAGAGCCACACTACCTCAAGTCATATTTTAGTTAATATGCAACCAATAATATTAATATAATATATCCGATAGCATTAAAATTGCGCGCAATATTGTTTTCAATCTGCAAAGTTATTCCAATATTAACTATTCAATCAGTATATAAACTATTATTTTTCAAATTGTTAAGAATATATTTAAAAAAATGATAACATTTTACAGTGAAGGTTGCTTTAGATACCCAAGGAATTGACGTTAGATGACAACTGTTAATGTTCGAGGAGTAAGTGGGTGATACGTTTCATTTAGAAGGATACTTTAAGCTACGTAAAGAAGTAGGCACTCAAAGGCATTTCCAACCCAAAAATATATATTGGGGTTCGGTGAAAAATGAAGCTTCTTATGCGATTGTGTAATAAATTTATAGCGATTGGTTCACCGTTCACCATCTGTATCCATAAAAGATTGACTAGCTTATCAACGTCCAGCCAAAACTGGCACAGACTTGATGTTTAAGAAAGTCCAAAAATTAATTGTGAGATATGTTGTAGAGTATTGGGAGGTGTTTGCTAGAATTTTCAATGAATGGGTGGAGACAACTATTCTAGCTGTACATATTCTGCATTTTCACAGTGGTCTACGGGGAAGCCCTCAAATTCTTGGAAATGTTTGGATTCAGCCGGACATCAAATTAAAAAAAAAAATGCTGACATCAGTATAGTAGTGCTACAATACCGTGACGATTTGCTGACCAGTGGAGAGGGGGTTTGATTGCCACAAAGTAAAAGTTTATCTTATATACAGTCACCTATATTACCCCGAGCAACGCCGGATTTATAAAGATAGTTTTATAAATAAAGTCATACTAGAGCATGCTGCAATATATTGTTGACATGTAGTCTAAATTCAGAGGTTTGGTTTTATTTGTTGATATAACGTGTCACTAGGGCTACACGAGGACATTGGTGGCAAGTCTCGAAACTTAGAACTACAATCAGGTTTTGATGTAAATTCAAAGGAAAGAACAGAAGAATGCCTCGACTTTTTTTAAACGTATCGACATATAGCTGAAACAAACCTTGGATACCCTTATTTTGATGATAAAATCATCATTACACTTTTTGATCTCAACGTCAGTTAATTTTTTTTTAAAAAAAACTTTGGGATTTCCTATTAATTAGGTCGACAAGAACCAACAGATTTACCACTTCCCTGACTTACTTCAATCAAGCTTTGAAGTAACTTCCCGACTGCCCGGAAGTGCAATAACACTTATACCTCCCCCAATCACAGCTGTGACCGGGGGAACAATCCTAATAATCCCCTCTTCACTTCACTTCCCCTCACAAAGGGACTTGATGATTCGGTAAATCGAAAGATAACAGGATGGCAACGATATCGGCGGGAGGTTCCCCCAATAGCTGGGGGACGGACTTACAGTTTGACGAAGTAGCAACGATCAAACAATCGCTATTGGGGTATAGAAAGTTTTAGATGGTAATCATTGAAGATAGGGTATTAAAATTTGAAGCAGTTGAAAACTGGCTGAGGTGTAGTTGTTAAATTGATCACCATGGGTATAAGAATTTTAATTTCACATTTGTTGATGATTCTTCGAAAATGATAACTATTAGTATAGTTTAAGTATTAAAATCAAAAATATTCATTGCTGTAAGAATAAAAGATGTCGATTTAATATGTAAAAAAATATTTTTCAGCAGAGGTGGCAATTTTTGCTACATAATTAGTGTGTTTTCCTTGAATTTTTGAAATCCTGCTTATAATAAATATACGTAGTTATTGTTATGTATTATTTCATATTACACAACGCAAGACCTTAAAATATAAAAAAGTACAAATATGAAAAATTCAAAATTATAAGACATTGTGAATAATGCATTGCAAAGGTGTGAAGTAATTGAAAATTTATATTGTTAATGATATAGATTGTAAAAAAATAATTTTTTAAACCAGTTAAACTTGAATTCGCGATTACATATGCCGAACTATTTTTGTAGGGAAAAATGAAGTCGGTCAAAATTTTGTTCACATAATAGCTGTGATCCTATAAGCATTATTTCAAAATAAATAATGTTATGAATATATTTTTATCTGTTTAAATATATATGCACAATTTTAGAAAATATGCTATTCATACGCAAATATATGTAGGACAGTAAATAAGGTTCGACTAATTTTTTTCTAATAGTTTAATCTACTCTGCTTGGGAAAAGGAAGTGTTTCGTTGGGTTGTTAGAGTAGGTAATTTAGCACATGTAGCGTACCATTAGGTTTTTTAGCACCCATAATAAATAAAAGATTAAATTATTATAGGTTTATACAAAGTGAAATCTTATCCTCTCTTGCAAAATCAAAAGATGCTTGTGTTTTGAAGCCCATGTACTATCATATATGTGTGAGTGTTGAACAAATACTATCACAACTTCCTTCTGATGAATAACCGAAACTTAAATCGATAATCATTATCACACAAAAATTTAATCATCCAAATAAATTATATTTAAGGATTTTCTCAAAAAGATTTTAAAAATAATTTTTTTCTTCACTGAAATGGTAATTTGTACAAATACATAACTTAAATGTTCGTTTAAAGTTAAAGAGCATATAATAAAGATAGGTGCAAATGATGAATTGTTAATAAGTCTATTCAATTTTAAACCGAACTGTAAAATTATAAATCTTTTTAGTGAAGATATTAGGCCATCAAAACTTTTTTATTTTATTTTGTACATGCTTATAACATGACTAACTGACTTTCGAAATTGTTCATTTTCAACAACCCTCTATTAACTCCAGACAAAAAATATCGTCAATTTACCACCCTGCAGCATTTCTCTTAAAATACAATTCAGCCTCCCCCTAGGTCTTTTCCAACCCCATTTATATTTCTTCAAAACATTCCCATATACGGGGGAGAAGTCCTCAAAAAAAGGACATCAACATTTCTCTTCCATTCATTTTTCCCCCGACGTCAATGGCAGGTGACTTGTACCTTTTCTTCAATAGATACCACAGTTGAAAAGCTTAGTGGAAAAACGTGTTAAGTGACATATTTTGATAAATTGAGATTTTAGTGTCAATGAACACACAACTATCTTCTTTAACGATAACAAGTTTCTCCTTTTTCCTAAACTTTAAGTTTAATATATTTTTAAGGGCTTGGCAAGTACCGTTTTCAACAGATCTGAGTGCAAACTAAAAACTTTAAAGATCATTTTCTCGTTTTCACCTTTTTGTCACTTAGCACGTTCTTCCACTAAGCTCTTTAGTTGTAAAAAAAGACATCTGCAATAGATACTGGAATGGACTCCCCAATGACACTCTATTATGGGCAATTTCTTTTGTGGAATTGACACAATGAAGACCGTTTTGAGGGTACAAAGATTGGCACCTTTCGTATGTTTGAGAAAAATGTGAGGGATCTATAAATATCGAATTATGCATTAATACTTTCTTTAAAGTAGTTCTTGTATTCTCTAGAGCAAATGGGATATATAGTACAAAAATATTTTATTCTGTATTAATACAAGTAAATGACTTAGGGTTTCCAATATAATACCCAATTACTTTTAATTTTAGCAGTGTTAAAATTTGTAAATCGAGCGATTTTTTCTTGCAGTAAATCTAGAGCATGTAATTCGTACCAAAACCTAATTGTTCACAAAAGTAAATTATTTTTTTATTCAGCTCATTTGATAATTTCATCTATACTCATCCATCAAAGAACATTTGCGCAATTTTACAATTTACTATGAAAGTGCATCTTTATCAACTGTGATACAATGAAATTGTGTTGAATTGAAAGGCAATTCAATGCTCGAATAGACAAAGAATGAAGTACTTGGATAATATTATATACAAATTACTTTTCGTATTGAATAATATTACGAGTGAAAATATATTTTTCTGTTAAATTAATTGCTAGAGTGACTGACTAGACTGTTGAACATTTGGAGTTTGATTTAACCAAAAATATATTTCCTGGTAGCAATGTGGGGAAATGTTTCACCTTATTTTCGGTATTCGAATGAAGCATTTTTCAAGTTTTGGAACCAAAAACCTGAGAAATAGTTCAACCGAATTTACATGGTGAAACATTTCCCCACACAGCCGTTACAGCTACTAGGAACCACTATTATGGTGAAACTAAGCAAAATATATTTAACAGTCTACAAATAAGCTTCTAGTTCAATCAATGTCGCCAATCATAAAACAGATTAAATGTATCAAATACGTGCTTTTTTAATTTATATACTCAAAAACCTTCTACCAACGCACGCACAACAAGGTAAAACTATGAACAAAGCCATTTCAAACAAGATAACCCTTCCCCCATCAAAAGTATTGCCTTAATAACTACTATTCCCTTTGTTTTATCCCCCCTTTTACATCGCTTTATGACTTTCATCCTACGCGAGATGAAATGCACGGTGGGCAGAACCAAACAGCAGAACAAAAATCAGCAATATCCCGCTCGGCAATAACTATTTATAGACCTTCTTCTGATGCGGATGGAGCAGAAGGAATTTATCCATCTTCCTAATCCCAGAAGCCATTTTTTACGATCGAAAAATTCAATAAAAGCAGAGGCTAATTGTGGCTGCTTAGATACGAGATGGAAATAGAGGTACTCGTTAGTAGCTGAAAGACGTGGTTTTGTGAAACAACTTGTGTTTAATACTTCTGTACCTTATTAAAAGTTTCTTTCCACGAAAAGAAAAGGTTAAATGCAAAACAAAAGTGTGTCCAAAATTAACTATCGTAGCTATAATATAATAACTTAATATTATACAATTGAAGATTGAGAAGAACGCTTAAGGGTACGGTTTTACAAATTTGTAGAAAATTGCTTTTGAAAACCTTATTGCTCACTAAATTAGGTAGGTTTGAATTATCATCGCACTAGAGCTACACGAGGGCTATTGGCGATGGGCGTCGTAATTTAGAACCACAGTCAAGTGACGAGCCGACACCCGAGTAGACACCCAACGCAACAGTTAAGGGCGACATCGTACGCAGCGTTGGGACTTTAGAGCATATTTAACGTGCATCGCTCACTAAGTAATACTAATCTCCGTAACACCTTACATTTAGCCTGTTAACAAAGATGCAACTTGTATTTAATGTACTTAAAACTACAAAGTAGTATTCGGCCTTAATATATTAAAAAATAGCAATGCAAAATCATGAAAATAAAAATTAACACTTTATGTTTTTCATTATTTAATTGAAATAAAAGCTTTACAGACAAAAATTCTACCAAGTTGGTACCTGGTACGTATCTTTTTAGTTCGAGTTCTAAAATGGTTTCAGACCGACGGACCAATGTTCAAAAATCACCTTTTTGGAATCAGCATCTTCCAAAACGTGCCGAAAACACAAAATCTCTATTTCAGAATTTCGACCCCATCGCAATACATTCATTACCTTACATTTCATATTAGGTAATTGAAATTAATATATTTGATACCATTAGATGCTTCAAATGAATCTGAAATTTAAAAAAAATATAAAATGAACAACCGTAGTAACAAGTCATATACACTACATTATTATTTTATTTCACGTCTCTAATTTCTAATGCATCGGAAAGACGACGAAATATAAATGGAACTTATGATCTCTAACTCACGGTTCGAAGGGAATGTATGTTTATGCATAAAATACCTTAACGTAGATTTACAATAAAATTTTATGTTGTTTTTACTGTTTAAGAAGAGCAACAAATGGAAGCAAGTGTTAGTTTTTTTTTATTTAAAGCGCTTAAATTTAAAATGCGTGTACGATTTTTAGTAAAATTACCACTTGTATTTATTCGGTGGAAAACGTTGGGGGTGTGAATTGATTTTTTGTATGTATAAAACAAGAAGTTCTAAAAGAACTAAAATAGACTACTTGCCTGTTACTTAAATACTTACTGAAATTCCTTTTGGTAAATAATAAAGGTTCGTAACAGTAAATGTCATCTACAACCATTTCTACACAAATTTTATACACATTAGAAAAAATAATATAGCTAAACGCAACATCCAGCTATAATTGAAACTTCTAAAATCTTAAATCAACTATTTTCATTAATTTTCTTTCCCAAATAAAATTATTATGTATCGTCTGTTTGATTTATTTGTAGTTCTAAGAATAATTAAACTTTTATAAATAACAAAAAACATGAAATGACTCCAAATTGCACTTAAATAAAAAAAAATATGAACTGTAAATTAAAACTAATCAGAATGGGAGTATTTCTTATGATGTCACGCTCTCCATACTGCGATTTCATTGGCTGTTTTGTTTTCTTTGACAAAGTGTTGAAACAAGCCCGTTTTATGCAATGCATATAATGCCTTGCCACGTTCTTAGTAAACAATTCATGAACAATCAAAGAATCGAATTATGCTACATATTATGACGACATTCCAAACAGATTTATGGCAAAATTAAATTTTGCTTCAAATATTTTTAAATAAAGTTCCTAATGTCATTGTTGATTTGGCAACAGCAATGAAAATTAGTTGGATTTAGGCATAGATATCATAATTAAAGTATTAGATTGGCTGATCACGTGACCTCCAATGCTAACGACGGGACGCGCATGGAGGCTTTTTTGGAGGGCTTAATGGCCAGTGTTGCTGCCACTTTAAGGAGAAAAATACTACGAAAAAAATACTATTTAATTCTAAAATTATAAAAAAAAATACTAGAAAAGGATTTAAAGTCACTATAAATATTCCAAAATGCAGCTAGTATTTTTACGATATTTTTTTGTAATTTTAGAATTATTCTAAAATACTAATATGCTCTTTAAACTTTATAACTAAACTTTTAACTTAATTTTAGAATTTATTTTAGAATTATTCTAAAATTACAAAAAAAATATCGTAAAAATACTAGCTGCATTTTGGAATATTTGTAGTGACTTTAAATCCTTTTCTAGTATTTTTTTGTAATTTTAGAATTAAATAGTATTTTTTTCGTAGTATTTTTCTCCTTAAAGTGGCAGCAACACTGGCCATTAAGCCCTCCAAAAAAGCCTTCATGTGCGTCCCGTCGTTAGCATTGGAGGTCACGTGATCAGCCAATCTAATACTTTAATTACGATATCTATGGATTTAGGTAGGATTAGTTTTTATAAATAGTGTACCTAGTCATTCAAGGATTAGAACCATTTCAAAATGTAATATTTTCGTACTATATTAAATTATTGGCATAAACTGTTTTACTTACAAAACTATTGTAAATAAACTCTGAATAGCAATTAAAAGTAAACTATTTGTTTCTCCACTTTCCATTTCAAATAAATAAACAAAAGAAAGTTTACAGACAATTCCAGCAAGAGCAATAAAATTTCAAAAACTTTTTTTACTTAAAATATCCAATTATCACTGTATGTCCCTAAAACTAACAAAAAAAAAATATTGGTCTTCTTTTCCTGCAATAAAAAGTAATCGGAATGCATTTGGAGTTCGCAACTGGTGTTTGTTTTAAAATAACACGTAAAATTAGAATTTCTTTCTTTGTAAGAAAAAAAAAGTTTTTACAAGCCGACAGAACGAAGAAACTAAATTAGAAATGCAAATTTTTTCTTTGTTTAAGAGATTTTTTATGTGTTCTTTACCTATTTTTTTTTAATTTCAAAGGACTTGTTTAATTTAATTACTTGAGTATTGTTGCTTCATAAAGTAGTGTTTATAATATGTTTTTAACATACGTAGGCATTCAAGTTTACGTTGCTATACCTGCAAAACGTAAATTGCTTAAATTTTCGTAAATTTTAATCAAACAAAGGTAATTGTTTTAGTACTTCATACAAAAATTAATTTAATTATTTTTATTAAATAATGTGGACAGTGACAAAGTATTTTTTCGGATGTTGACTTGTTTCTAGAAGTGCGATAAATTTTATAAAACTTAAATTATGCACTACATCTCTAAAATTACATGCAACACTCCTCAAAGTGCGAGATTACATTCTACCGTTAAAATATTACATTCTCTTCCCCCCCCCCCCCCCCCAATCATCCATTTTATCCAAATCTAAAAAAAACCAACTCAAAACTACTAAATATAAATTCTTTTCAAAAACGTTTTACTGCCCATTTAATCCTGCATCACTCAAAACTATAACACACATTTAAAGACACTTAATTTTCATACAAAAAAATCGGGGCATTATCAAACAATGACTCTCTACTTTTTAAAAGACTATTCTTTAAAATAGTTAGCAGTTTCATTTTAATACCTCCCAGAGAACAGTCATAAAGTAAAAGCCTCAGGTAGTTTCAAGGTGACCTTAAACAGTCCTTAATTATTTTCTTTTAACGATCCCATAGCGCTGAGATCTTATAAAAGGAACATAAAAATGATGAAGTTGCATACACTTGAGGCAGATGGCTAGACCATTAAAAAATGGGGCTTTTTAATACAAGACCTGTTGAAGTTTGATTAAATACTGCTTTTGTGCTGTAACGGATACAGGGCCGGAAGCTATAACTTAACTAAGGACCACATGGAAAGTTAATATGTTATTATTAAAAAGTCAAGGGAGATTTAATAGGTTTGGATGGTTTAGATATTGAAAGAATAAAATATGCTTCGTGTATATTTTACGTTTAAATTTACTTCAATATTTATAACGGCTTGAAGAAATTTGTAATGAATTCAAAATATTAATAAATTTGTTAACTTAAATAAAGAGAAGACCCAGAAAAAAATGGTTGGATGAAGTGAAAAAAGATCTAAACTCCATAAAGATCAAAAATTGGAAAGTAAAGACGAGAGACAGACGACATTGGAGTCTTATTGTTAGGGAGGCCATGGTTCAACATAGACTGCAGTGCCAGATAGTTAGTAGTTAACTTAAAATAATTGTTTTGATTCAGGAATTCAGTATAATTACTTCAATTATCGTGAAACAGACCATATAATGTACAAGTTAGCGTAGAACTTAAATACTTTTGCGATTTTTTTTAATGAGTTTTGTTTTCTTTTGTTGTGAAGGAATATTATTAAACATATTCCTGTGCACTTAAAGCTGGGGACTAGTTCATTAAAAATATAGTTTTACAAGCGTAAATATAGTTCCTGAAAAAACTTAACTATACCACTTTATCATTAAATCGAAAACAGGCCTGAAGCTAAATTGTAGACAATGTAGTGGATCACATACGAAAAATGTAAAATGTTTTACAAAAAGGTATGTCTGAAGGGTAATCTATCGCACATATCTATAATGTTTTATTATTAAGTTCTTTCTTTAATAATACTCAGTTAATGCCTTGCCGATCCGTCGAACAGTTTTCACGGTCTAAAGATGCGTGATTTAAAAAAATTTACACAACAAAGCTTATCATACTGTGATTGGGCTATAAAATGTATTAAGTACTATGGCAAAAAGTATAACTTTATAATTGGAGGTTAATGAAAACGTTCACTGTTGTAAAACATTTAATGATAGAGCATTGAAAGCGTGTATTTTTATTAAGAAAAATTACTAAGAAAGCAATATATTAGTTTCGAATCTATCCATTTACCTGCAGAAACACTTTCTCCAACAATCATCACATTCTTCAGCTTAAAACTATCTTGCAATGTATCTCAAAACAAGCACATTCGGCACCCCTACAAATTCCATTAAAAGCAAAATCACTGACGCCATTTCATCAACAATTCACTCCCAATTTCTTAATCACGTCCTCGTCGTTAAAATACATAAACATTCTCGACAAACACGACGTTCATTTTGGACGATGCTCAGGCACAAGTGTCACATAAATCGCCTAAATGATCAACATCAAGTAAAAGCTTAGTGTTTTAAAAGCGGTTAAAGCAATACACTCAAGATGGTTTCGTGAAATAGTCCCTCGTAGTTGAAAAGTTGTTAATTCTTATCGCTGGCGTAATTTCATGTGTCCCAGTGTTTGTTTCGTCAAAAGTGTCATTATTGTGTAAAAGGGTTTCGAAAGTACTGACGAAGTGATTGAGGGTGAATGGAAGTGCAATTCTCTAACACCCGTTTCACATGTGCGGTTTAGGTAATGTTCGTCGTATTTACGGTTACTGATGATCGCAATTTTAATGTTAAACAATTGGACCTTTCACATACGACGGAAGCAAAAACTTTTATCTGCGTTTTTCAAACTAATATTGACAATGGTAAACGCTACTCCAGTGACAATGTAATCAAGCCTTCCCAGACTTTAAATTCACTTATTATTATGACTATATGAATGAAAACTGCAGATGAAACCGAAAGTACGGTTTTTGCTTCTGTCGCTTGTGAAAGATCCAATTGACTTAACGTTGACACTGCTATCATCCGGGACCCGTAAGCACGGCCCAAATTACCGGAATCTTTGCGTATTAAACGTGCCTAAAGGTTTATTATAATTTGTCTACGGTTTGACGGTCAAAAGTTTTTTTTTTAGCAAATGCTAACTAATTACTTAAGCAATACATTTTTTTTATTCAAACTATTTATTTTTGTTCAAACATAAAGGCACGTACGATATTGAAAGCCCCACGTTAAAAAAAATACAGCAAAAATAGTGTGTTGTTTCTACTTCATATATATTTCATTTAACTTTTAATGGATCCCTTTTTCCAAAAAAAACCCTATTAATTTTGAAATACCATTATAAAATATTGACATATTTTCATTTAAGTTTTCGAAAGATGTAGTACCTACAAGACTCTTCTCATAAAAGTTAAAATAAAGAGCAAAACTTTAATAGGAAAATGTGAAAGATGCTCATTTTCCATCACAAAAAGACAAGCCTTTTAATCTTTTTAAAGTGCATTAAGTCAGAAAAAGAACGCTTTTAGCCATGAGAAGGAAAAAAGAATGGCGAGAATCGAAATGAATGTTTAACGGCTTGAAACCTGAAAGAAATATGACGGAAGAAATTCCATTTATTGAATGCGTTTATCAAATTAGGAAAGTTAAAAGCTGATGGGGACATATTTTACCGGAAAATGAAAGTTTGGGTTGAATTTAATTAGAATTAAATGGTCCTTACTACTCGTGTAGTTAAAAAATTTCTACATAGGCACAAATTATGAGCGTCAATTTAGGTTGAAATGAGTAATATAATACAAATTAAAATACAGAATATAATGTTTTATGTTTATTCGAGCAAATAATTATCCCTTGTTTCAAAACGCAAATAACATTCCTTATTGTCCTGACAGCGCAATATTACAGTAAAAATCTTTTTGGAAATAGATCTTAAATGTTGTCAGCGTTGTACACATTGTGTGTGTTTCTAAAACTCATGTAACATAATGCAGAATTAATTAAATAGTTAAAGCCATTTTAACAATTATTTTTTAAAAAAAGAATCTTAAATACTGACATTTCCTCAAAAGATTAATATTAATTTATTTGTATCAAAACAAAAATGTTCCAATTGCTTTCATTTTTTAAAATTAATTTCAATCTAGAGTTACTGATCCTTATAGTTTTGAATCGCAGTCAAGTACCGAGACCGTCACCTGACTGGCACACAACGCAACCTTATAGCCACACACTATACGCAGGACTTAGTATCACCATATATTTAACGTTTACCAGCTTAATATAAATAGCGATACTTATTGGTGATATTTTTTCCCATCACTACCCCCTTTATAGGATGGCTAAAGTGATGACAGAACCAGCAAAGGTAACCTTCGTGACTCGATGCATCAATCCACAGAGGGCCCCGGTTCTCAACTATAAACTAAATGAATCTGATAAGGAGTTAAACTATACTTTAATATACTAACAACTTGGTTGAAATCAAATCAATTAAGGTATCCATATACCTTAGAAAACGGAAAAAATGATCAAAATATGTGTTCTGATACTTTTGCATTAAAATATGGTCTGATTTTTTATCTTTCATTTGGTACAAGAAGATTTCTTGTACTGTAAATAGTTTTTAATTTACAGGCAGTCTTTTAAGGGAAATTCTACTGTCTTCAATCTTACAATGAAATCCTTGAACTCATTTTCTGAAGAACGATTTTTTTCATAATATGCTTGTACTCCGAGCAAGATATTTCAAATTAATATGCTTCGATTTATAAAAAAATTAAAGTGAATTTTAAAGAGTAAGAATCAGGGCATGTGGTCATACTTTTTATAACAATTGTAAAGAATATTTAATTTTTTACAGACTTTCAAAAAATTAAATTATTAAAAAAATCATATTTTAAAGCTATAGACATTTCAAATTATCATAATTAAATAACTACTTTGCTTAGAGCTTAGATAAAGTATGATCACATGCCTGGATATTTACTGTTTTCTTTTCTGCAAAATTTTTGTAAAACAAGTAATTAGGATTGTCGTAAAGTTGCACACAATTTGGCCCTCTTAAATTAATTAATTGCTAATTAATTTATTAATTAATATATTTTTTATTACAGTAAAGTATTTTTATGTTAGTTTTTATGTGCCAGATCTTCTCACAAAGTTTAAAAAGTCTATCTCAAAAATTAAAGAAAAAGTTGTCTAAGGTATATGGATACCTTAAGGTTGGGAACTAGAATGGTAAAAGATCTTATGCAACAAATAGTATTCCAGTATCTAACTTAGTACATATATAAAACTTTCAAAAAATTTAATACTAGACTAAATATTAAATGTATAAAAGCTAAAGTAAAGTATTTACTCAGTTCCTAATACTTTAAAAGCATGCATATAAGTTTGGAATAGTTTTGATAGTGATAAAAATATAAAACAATCTAAACCTGAATAAAATATTTGGAATGAAGCAAACGTGCATACGAGAGTACAAAATGTACTTAGTTTCTCTGGATCCTCGTATTGAAAGCACAAAAGTGTGAATTTAAAGTAAATTAAACAAAAACAAAGCCAAATGCAGCAAATTGTACATTGATTCCAACTTTTAACACGACAAACTTCAAGAATAGTTTAAATAAATTCAAGCATTCTGTTTAAGCTACTTATTCAATCTATACAATTTTCGTTCAAGGGTAAATATTAAGAAAACGGTCAATTTTCGTCCCGACAGAATTTTTTTTAAAAAAATAGCCTCTTAAACTATTTTTCTTACTTAATAACGACTTTTTGATTTAAATTTTAATAAAATAATCCGTTTTTTTATTTCTTACTGGGAAAGGGTTTTGAGATTTTCAAGTCAGATTGTTTACGTGTCACAACTAGAGATGCATATTTTGCAAAGATATCTTATTTGTTTTATATTGTCATAACAAATATACTTTAGAATGAAAACCACTTTATTTAATGTCTTATCAATATTATGCATATTTTTTAATAAAAATTGTAAGCCAAAATACGCGATAAGACGCAAAATATGCATGCTACAAGTTTGCATGTAACATCAATTTCCAACACGAGCTCCGTGCTCAAAACGTCATTTCCGGAAAAGAACTACGTAATTGAATCGTACCCGTAGACAGTTTACAAAGTTCCATTCTGCAACTTCGAAAATTTTCGATGGAAAAACAAGTAAGCGCAAGTGTCTACTAAAAGCAAGTGCCCATTTTCCTAATATTAACCCTTATAATAGAACGCTATTATAAGGGTACATTTCAGATAAAATCTAGCGATAACGCATTGATTCTCAAACTGCTCATTGGGGTTTTGTGATGTGCCGTCATGCCCTAATAAGGGCGTCATATGATTTCACATTATTGTTAATTTGAATTATCGTCGCACTAGAGCAGCGCTTAGTTGGCTATTGGCGACAGGCGTCGTAATTTAATCACAGTCGAGTGACGAGCCGTCACCCGAGTAGACACCCAACGCAACTTAGGAGCGACATCGCACACAGCGTCAGTAATTTGAAGCATATTTAACGTGCACTCCCCTATATTATTCGTCAGACATTTTTCGCTGCACTGACTGTTTAAAGGTCGGCAGTTATTTTGGCGATGCAAGAACTTGACCCTGGGACTTATCGCTTGCAAGGCGAACGCCTTAACCGACGTAATGACGCCCTGGTTCTCCAACTGCTTCTTGTGTTTTTATGATATTCCATCATGCTCTAATAAGGGCATCACATAATTTCCCATATTTCTATTTTTCAACGTACCCAATACATACCCGCGCCATACCGGGCAAATCAAACAATTACCCCAAAAGAACACAAACATCCACTTCCCAATCCACCACAAAATCCAACCTCAACAAACTATGCAATCCATCACCCCTGAGGAACACCCTTCTCCAGGGGATTTAACCCCCCCCCCTCCCCCTACACACACACACTTTCAACCAAACAACAAAAAGCCATTCACTCCAAGCAATTCCTGCCACCCCCACTGGGATTAATTACGCAAATGGAACTTTCAGAATGAACCCTTCCGCCTGATCGAGTTGGGGCGGAGATTTTTAAACAAAGAAACAAACGCGTGCTGCTTGCTGCTTCAAAGTAACTTGGTTCATTTGGTTGCTCACATTAGTGCCTTCATGTTGGCTAATTAGCGAGATTCTGTAGATGTTTTGGATACTGGTTTGCCTGCATAGGTTCTTCAAACATTAATAATGTACGAGATAGTTTGGTTGTGTTTCGATATTGTCATTTGTTGAGCCGTATAGCATTGCTTGGTATGCGTAATATTTGTTAATGATGTCTACAAAAAGGACTTGTTAATAAATAAACAGAGAATTTTGTTGACCCTTTGATTTAACGATGTTTAACTAAACGGTATCGCTACATTCAAAATATTAGCATATATATTATTCATTATATTAGTAATAAACGGATGGTTGCAAGGTGAAATTCTAACGAGGTAACAATTGAGTTGTATTAGCGCTTCAGGATTGAGGTGTTGTTATAGAATACAAAATAAATATTAACCGTAAAAAGGTTTTGATTTCGAAAGCAAAAATATGCTGTAAAAGGTCCAACAGAACCATTATCAAATTAGGGCATATTATCAGGATTTTCTTAGTTGACAAGTACCACGACGGTTATCTGGTAATAAGTTTGCCCCAAAAAGAATCTAAAACACAGATTGTGCAGGTTTTATGAACAGATGTTGAAATAGTTCCTTGATAATGGCAAAAAATTAAGATTTATTTTTTAAGCTTAAGCTCTCAACAAGACTAGAAATTAACAGCACAAATTTTACCAAGCTACCTAACAATGAGCTTTAACAGATATTAGAAATATTTTTATTTCACAAATGCAATAACGTTTTAGGAGCAAATTGAAATATCGATATAAATAGTCGACCATCTACAACTCTAATTTAGTTTTCATTTAAAGTGGAATGAAACAACTAAACAAACAAATTAAATTTAAAAAAAACGGCACTTGACAGTAAAGTTTTTTTTATCTAAGGTAGAAATAGAAGTCTTATAGTTAAGATATAGCTTCTATAAAAATTTAATTTATCAATTTTAAAGCATCTTAATATTTTCAACCTTTAAATTTTATTAATTCAAAACTTTTCATATTATTTTTAATCAACTACAATTGCATCAAAAACGCATTTTTTTTTGTAAAATTTTTCTCCTTTTATTTCAATACTCTCTAGAATAGTTTATTAACTTTCCAATATTTTGTAACACATTTATATTAACAAATATTACACAATTGAATAGAAAAAGAATAAATAACGCATACCTGATTACGAGGGAAAATCTATATACAGTATTCCATATAAATTCTCAAAGAATGTCGAATTTCTTTGCGAAATAAAAAAAAACAGCAAACACTGTACAATAGAATACATTACGAAATTGAAACTCAAAAAAAAAGGATGGAAATTCGAATAATGGAAGATGCACCTGGCTCAGCACACCTATAGTTGTTGTCACTAAATTCAATTTAGTCTTTTCCAAAGAGTTGAGATGTTTCACAACTGTTGTCAGCAGTTATATTTTTGCAAAACAAAATATCTCAGAATATTCTGTCTTGCTAGTCGAAAGAATGTTCTAAAACAGATTTAGAGGATATTTTCTTTCATAAGCCTTCAAGAAAGATATAATTCGAATAGATTATTTTTGTATGTTAGAGTAGAAAATTAAGTTATTTTAAAATAAATTCGAACTTTTTTAGTATTTACAAACAGTGAGTACATGAATTGGGTTGTTTCATTTGACGAATTTCTTTCCAGCTTTCATTTTTGTTGTTCCTGCGATCGGTTCTCCAATAGGTTTTCTGTTTCCACGTGACATGGATTTACCAATCAATGCTCGAGAAAGAATTTATTTTCATCGCTAGCATTTATGTCGCCACTCAATACCTGAAACATGCCAATTACTATTTTACGCATGTTCATCTAAAAATATAAACGTTCCATGACTTTGTTTGAAATGTAATCTTTGTATTGAATTTATTGGATAAAATTTAGTTAGATTAAGTTTAATGCAATTTTTTTTTAAATATTAGTTATTTTAATAGCTAAAAGTTTTATATCTTAAACATTTAAGTTCTGATAATTTTTTAAAAATTTGTTTATAAAAGAAAAGAAAATTTATACTTAATTTTGCTTAATAAAATGCCTAAAATTCGAATATTTTGCACACGTGTATGATTCCATTTTTGTAAAACATTATTCATCAACGTAAATTCATACTTAGATATTTAACCCTTTCTTGATCAGGAACACGTTTTCTCCAAACAAATCAAATATTTTTTTCATAGTTCAACTAAGTTCCAAGAATTGGGATACAATAACTATAGCCCATATCTGATCAAATTTGATATTTTTCAAGGATTGGTTGTAGAAATGGTTTGGTTCAGATTCAATGAAGTCACACTAGAGCACCAATTATTTTTATCATGTTGAATTTCATATGGCAATCTCAAGTGCGACGTTAATGCAAACAAAATCAAAACAATCCATATGGAAACCTTTGAGAAGAATATGAGAAAATGGATGAGTGGAACAGCTACATAAAGTGACGTCACTGCTGCATAAAATTTGTCTTAACGGCGAATGAGACCGAATGTGACCACGAGCCTCCAAACCAAAGTGCCTCTGTTTTAATCCAATGGAAATAAAGGATTTTCTAAGCGGCATTTCTCCGGCTGTATTGAATATTTTTACTAACAGTTTTTTTTACATGATAAATGTAGCTGACTTACAGGGCTCTATAATCCCACTTTTTAAAATTGATTCTAATATTTTGTTGCAAAATTATTCATGGAAAATTTTAAAAAATATTCAAACCCATTTCAAAAAGTGGTTTTATAGAGACCTGTAAGTCAGCTACATTTATCATATAAAAAACATTTGTAAAATTATTCAATACAGCCGGGAAAATGTGTCTTAGAAAAGATTTTTTCCATTGGATTAACACAGAGGCACTTTGGCTTGGAGATCCGCGGTCAATCTGTCTTATTCCCCCTTAAACGCCCCCAAACAAACTGATGCAGCTAATTCTTCTAGACTAGAACGGACATGCCTACAGCGACGGAATCGCGTCAAGCATTGTCTTCTATCCCACAAACAAACCCATGTTCTAATCATCCATTTAAGCCTAACAAAGTGTTTAAGTTAATGTAAACTCATAAAAAAGCCTGCATGAAAAATTCTATATTAAACATTTTTATGCTAAATTTGGCTAGTTTCATTTAAATTTTATTTCGAAAATTCAATAATTATTACTTATCGTTTGCAAATATTAATCTATATTTTAAAGAATAAATATGTAATATTCCTCGCTTTTAAATAGAATGAAAATATTTCATATCAACATTCTAAGAATCTCGTAGTGAAATATATTTGACGTCATTTCAAACTGATCGATGTCGCAAAAATAATTTTTTTTAATTTATTGTTTAAAAGAATTAAAGTTTCTCGAGCGATTGTTGCGAATGAGATAAAAGATTTTTTAAAAAATAGTACATGATTTGTTTTACTATAATAAGAAGGTGAATAGCTATACTAAAAGAAGAAATCTGAAATACATTTTTATTTTTAAAATAATCCCTTTTTATGCTTTTTAAAAGTATATAAAAAGCTTAATATTTGAGTAAACAAAATGTAAAAAGCTTTATCGATTCACTAAAAGAAAACAAAAACGTATAGAAAGGAAATAAACTCAAAAGAAAAAATTGAATCATGGTCCCAGAGAATACGAAAAAACTATTCCGCTACGAACCGAAGCACAAAAGGATTACTGTGATTTGTATAGGGATTGCAACAACAATACAAAGTTTTCTAAAGCAGAAAGTGGGAATAAAGGAATGGATAGGCCTTGAAAAAATCGTTTGGTGCATCTTGATGATCGTATTCTGATTTTGAATAAATCTTCTGTTAAAAAAAGGAACGTAGGTGTTTATTCACACTAAATCCTTATTGAAAGTGTAGGGAACGAAATTGTTCTTTTGTTCAGATTGGTTTCATATTCAAAATTCTAAATGGATATTTTACTTTTTAAAGTGCAAAATTCTTATTAGAATAATTGATTTAGATTATGTTTCATTTTTAACATTGAATAATAATTTAATATGTTGAATATATAAATATAAGATAGTAATATGTATATTTAAAAAAATAGACGTTTTTACAAATTTTAACTTAAAAAATCCATATGGGTATTGAATTTGTTTAAAATCAATCAAAATACATGCATACAACACTATGATTTAAAAAAAATATTTCTGATTAATGAAAACTGCAGAAAAAAATAAGAAAAGTTGTGCCTGCCTCATATTTGTTTCAAGAGTTTCTGCTTTTCAATATAAAATTATCACAGGCATAATGTAAAATAAATAACCTAGTAAAATGCTTTTTGAATCAATTTCATTGAACTTTTAAACAATGATTTTTTTTATATTTTTACAACAAAGGCACTTACTAAGATTACCTTCCAAACACTAAAAACTGAACATAAAAACAATCTATGGGCAAATACCTTATAAAAATCTTTTGTTTAGAGATGAAAATATCCGAAGATGAACCACAATATTTAAGAGAGAAAAATTTCCTTAAACAAAAAACGGTTCCATTGGCATTTTTAGCGCACAATGGAAAAAGCCATCATAAACTATGAATCGATTCGCCCAAGAATCGAGCATATCGATTATCATTCTTAGAGAAGATAATCTTCTTCTCACTTTGATGGGGCGACACATTTTTCTTTTGGAAAGTGGCATCAGAGACAGTATCGCGAAATGCTTTTGGTATGTCGTAAAGAAAACTGTCTTTATCGCTGTGGTTTCGAAAGTTATTTATGCGTTAGATTTACGAAAGATAGTCTGAAAGATGTGTCTGTGAAATCTGAAACCTATATGAAGGACTTATTTTTATACTAGTCTATTGTTGTTGCTGTTCATTCATGCACTGATAAAAGTGAAACTGTCAAAAATGAGTGGTAGTTCTCATTTTGTTGTAAATACAATTTTCTCCAAGAAAATACGTTGACATTTCAAATTTGAGATCAGACATGCTCTTAAAACTCAATATATCCGTTGCATATTCCCCCACAAAAACTTAAAGTAGTCTAAACAGTCATTTATTACAAGCGATATCTACAGCACAGTAGGATTACACCCCGTACTAGGCAGTAGCTTGGATCCTCGTATCATGAGTTCGAACCCGCTTCGGACTTCGTAACATTCTGTCATACTTTTGAAAGTATTACTTTTTGAAACTTTTTTTCTAAAAGTTTTAAATTTAATTTAGATATAAAAAAAGCTTACCCACTATAACTTTAATCTGTAACTCGGAAAGAAGGGATTTTTCTTACCTGAAAATAAAAATATTTTTAGCAAGCAGGTTATTATAAAAACAAGAAGTTCATAAAGAACTAAAATAGCCTACTCTCCTGTTACTTAAATACTTACTGAAGTTCTAATCGGGGAAAAACTAGGTTCCTAACAGTAAATATCATCAACAACCGTTTCTACACTAGATTTATACATATTAGAAAAAAATGGAAACACAGCATCCAGCTAATAATTTAAACTTCTAAAAGCCAAAATCAACTATTTTCCTTAATATTATTTCGCAAATTAATTAAATATTATTTATCGTCAGGTCGCGATTTATTTGTAGTTCGAAGAATATTTAAATATTTATTAATAACAAAAGTAATGAAACTCCAAACTGCATTAAAAAAATAAGAAATGTAAATTAAAAATAAGCATAATTGTATGCAAAAGTATGTCTTGCCGCTTTTTTGTTAGATAATTAATGAACAATCAAAGAATCAAATTGTGCTACATTTTATGACGTCATTCCAAACTGATTCATGAAAATATTATTTTGCTTCAAATATGTTTAAATAAATAAAGTTTCCCATGCCATTGTTGTTTGGCAACAGTAATTTAAATGACTCAAAATTGAATTTCAATGCTAATTCAATGGGAAATTCGCCGACAGATAGTAGATTTATGTCCGTCCGGACGTACAGACAGACGGACAAAAAGTATGAAAGTTGGGTATCTGAGGTCATAGCTTTCTAACAAAAAAAGAATTTTTAAGATCCGATGGATAGAACCGATTTTGGAAGGGGGGTACGGACAGACAGACAGACGGACATCGACCGCATGTCAATACCTACTTTTTCATTTTTTTAATTCTTTCGAATTAAAAAAAGAAAAGTAGGCTAAAAATCATTGATATATATCATAAAAAGTAAATAATAAAAGTAAAATAAACAAACAACATTCTAATCAAGTGTGTTAAAATGGCTTGTAAACCAATTACTCCTAGAAAATATGTAAATTACCGTCAACAATGAAGTAAACCCCTTAAGCAAAAAAAAACCGAAAGCTTCAAGCAAATGTTTATAAATAACCTAAAACAAAATCGAAGCTATAAAAACATCATTTTTACTTGAACTACAAAGAAGCATATTCTTCTAAAATGGATGCAATACATTAAAATATCATGTTTACTCAGAACACACATATTTATCTAAAAAAAATTAAACAATAAAATATTATTGTAAAAATAATCGTCGACTAAGCTAGCCAGAAAACACTCCAACAAAGACTTGTCTACATCGACGAAGTCTTAATTTAATTAACTTCGGAAAAAATTAAGGTTATTTTCTCTGATTTCTAATTTAGCAAGTGCTCGGAAACATATGCCGGAGGAGGGGGGGGGATCTTAATTCTATCGACAGAAGGAAAGTCAAACTGAAACAATTCCCTCGGTATGAATGAACACTTTTCAGTGCAAACACTACATGCAAGGAAAAACAACATTTACAGAACTACTTTCGGCGAAGTTGCTTTATGCTTTAAATTAATGCCTTGATGTTCGAAATAATTGCCGACAAGGTAATTTATACTTGTATGGAAAACACAGATTGTTCATTATTCAGAAACTGTTAGGATGACAAGTTGATGACACTTTATTGTTAAATAAATACTGATTTTTTGCATATCTGGGGAAAAATTAATTTTCGGTTACTTTGTGTACAACGGAAAATTAAATAAATATTAAATACGAATTACTGCTTTATCATTAAATTATCCAGTCTAACAGCAAAATAATTTGAATGTGTGTTTTTTTAAATGAACATACAGCAGTATACCTTTTATACCAAAATACACTTTTTTTAATTAATTACCAAACATTAAACTGATTTATTGCGCCTCAACTATATCTGACGAATTCTTCATTATTTCAATCAAATTGTTACGCTTATCAACGTTGATTTTTACAAGATCAATACACGATTAGATTTAATGTGGCAACATAAAATGTCATGTCTCGTTTAACAAGCGTAAAAATAATAAAATGAAACATATATTCATTTATTTTAATTATTAAGTTTAGTAAATCTATTCAAGTTGTTAAATTACTTGGGTTGAATTTAAAGCGGTAAATATTCCTTTAATCATTTTATTAGAAGAAGGTCTTAATATCTTTAAAGAATGTTAATTCTAATACTTGAAGTAAATGCTTGACTTTTCACGACTTTTGGTGAGTTGTAGTCGCAAATATTTACAAAAAATACAACGTGGTTTTAAATCTTGATCATAGAGGGTTACATGGTGAGTTTGGGCCTAGAATTCACAATCAGACAAGAACAGTAAATAACTTGACTTTCAGCGATATAGATATACCTAAACATTTGTTCTGTTTAAAATCGGATAGACCATTGCACTAAAACAATACATTTCCCAAAACAAAACAATGTTACATGCAATAAAATCCTCGTAAAAGCCTATTTCTTAAAATAGAATTCTTTTAGAGAATTTTAGGGAATACAGAAGAATTTCATATACATATTTCTATATGCTACATTTAGCCCTTTGGATAGAACTCATTTGCGTCCCAAAACACGAGTTTTATTTTTGAACAATAACATTTTCTATGGTTTTCAACTTACTTATGTTATTTTATTGTATTAGGTTTTCGAAGTAAGAAAAAGGTATCTTTTTAGCAAATGTCGTTAAATGATTTTTGCAAAAAAAAATTCTGTACCAGGCAGTTAGTATTATTATAAAAATGTATATCGCGTGCTGTTTCAGAATTTAATTTATTTATACAATTACTTTTTTAAAAATGTAGCTCAAATTTAAACCAAAAAATATATACTTCAAAGGACAAACTCTGAAACAAGTCATGTCTTCTATCTTTTGCTTGAATTAAACCTAAAACAAAGTCACCAGCGTAACAATCCAAATTCGCCTTAGGTTCCCTGGGAATAACATAATTTACCTAATATCCCTTTAACATGCTTCCGCATGTGGTTTAGTTTGTCCTAATGGATATGGTAAAAGCTTGGATACCAAAGCCGCAAAGAACCTTTTTGTAACGCCTGCAAACAGTCTTCTGTATTGGGTAATTTAATCTAAATAAGGGCAAAGCTTTTTCTACCGGAACTTGTCTCCAAAAGTTGGTAGGAGTTTACGTTGCCACTTTATGTGAATCAATGTTTCCGGCAGTCGTTTCTAGAAATGATAATGTTTTGGAAAGAATTCTTTTGGGGAACGTATTTTTTACGATGAAATACGTAGCTAAATGTAGAGTTAAATTGTGGCCTGTGGGAATTAGAGAATGTGATTGGAATAAAGCAAATCGTTTGTTAATCACTCGTAATAAGCTTAATTTAAGTAATTATCGTTAGTTGCAGGCTTAAAATTATCGTCTTTATTTTTTAATTGTCATTTAAAGAAAGATATACAGAGCATACTGAAGCCTTAAATGAATAAAACGATTCAAAAATTCAAAAACAAAACACTGAAACAACCTTTTTCTATTACCTTTAATTAGAATAGGTTCTATTTTTGGCATACAATCATTAAGCCTAAAAAAAAGTTTTTATCTTTTCTAAGCTCTTTAAATTTGTGTAGATATTATGTAATCAGTTGTTAATGATAAGTTCATCAACTATCAATTAACTCTTTTTTTGTTTACTTATTTCCAAGGGTGTACCGAAATAGTGAAATTCTAATTGGTCGATTTTTTTTACTATATTCTTCTGTTTAAATTAAGCATTATAACACAGTTTTTGTTGTTTATTGGAGGCATTCAAATTTTCATTCAGTTTTACAAATTTCCCAATGACCGGGCTTTAATAATTATGCATTCTTTAGGTATAATATCAGGTTTTAAAACGTAGGGGTAGGAAGAGAACTTTGTAAGTTGGTTTTTTTTATGATACTTTTAAAACATTATATTTTAAATAGTTAAATAATAAGTCAATAAGAATCAATGCCAATTAAAGACCAGTAATTTAATATTTGACATCTAGCTCTAGACTGAATATTGCTAAAATATATAGTTTGACAACTTTGAGTTTTCTTTACCTTATGAAAACACACTTCATTTTAAAAAACTTATTTGAAATATAAACAGTTTTTCATGAAAATATTAAAGGTACATTTACTTTAAAAGATGAAATTAGTAATAAACGGTTTATATTGTACGCACAATTCAATATAATTTTTTTAATGTCTACTACCAAAAAGAATATGATCTGAGTAAAACTTTAGTTTACTAGTGCTGTAAGGATTTTTTTACACAAAAATATATTCTCCATTGCTATAACTTAAATCCTTTCATTTTCTACTACTTTGTAAATATCTGTTATTTATTAATTTATGTCCAAATTTTGTTTGTCTATTTTTTTTTGTCATGCACCAAAGACCACGAATTCAGAGTATCATGAATGCTCGCTCTTCTGCGCTGATTTGCATGACAAAGTAAGACACTTTTGCTTCTTTGGCAAAGGATGCTTCCCCCTCCCTCTTTCACTGTCATTTGCATAGTTTAATTCTCACATTTCCGTCCGACTCAAAGTGACTTTCCATTCAGATGACTGGGCACATTTACAACAAAGCAAATATTTCAATTCGGATTTTCTTTCACTTCTTGTAACATATACCTGTCGTTTCGAATTCGCTGCTAGCATAAATGTATGCAAATGCAGGATTTGAAATTTTACTATCTATATTTGTGTTCGGGTTATAAAATTCTAGAATTGCATTGAAATTTACCTAAAGTTTGGACAAACTACGAACATGACTTACGTTTACATAAAGAAAAACTCATCTTTAAAAAGAGTCAAAATTCTAAACTTATATTATTGACCAATCCCGATACCACTCTTTCGCTTATTGTTAGAGATCAAATCCGGAAGGGCCAGATTTAAAGCTTTGTCAGTAAGATATATGATGATATATGCAAGAATTATATTAAAATATATAGCATTCAGTCTGAGAGTTATTAATCTGAGAGTATTACGGGAAATCTGCCATAAATATTTTGAGAGATCATCAGTCAAATACATGGAAGTTAATATTAATGAGAAATTAAGTTCTTAAGACATAGCTCCCACAATCAAAGTTCGATCTTCGGCGCTACTATTAAATGCATTTGATCATACATCAAAACGAATTAGAAAATATCTTGGAAACAGCGTTAACATTGTTTACCGAATACAGTTAAAATTATGAGACACGTATTTGCTGTTACATTATGACAATATTTACTAAGTTTTTGATATCAAGTTTTATTAATAAACAAAGCGGTTACTAAAGAACAAAGCATTGAAATGTAACAAGAAGTATACGTTAAATAAATTGTGCACTAAATTGAGTCATAGATCAAAATTCATGTAATTAGAAAAATGTTCAAAATATTAAAACTTCGCAAAAGATTTCATTAAAAACCTTTAAAAATAACTAATGGTGTGAAAAGTCCGGTTGCAAAACTAAATTCTCAATTAGTATTCATACAAAGTAAATGAAGGGTACCCTCGTTATTGCGATTTGAATAATTCAATCACAAGTCACCAAAAATAACCTTATTTGCCAAAAAATTCAATACCTTCTTAGAAAAGTAACCCTATCAAGGAAAAAACTTTAAAAGCTAAAAACAATACTGCTTAAAAAGTAACCTTAATCACCACAAACAGAAAATGTACATTAGCATTAACAATTAATGTCTAGCATCAGTGTCACTTCATAAAAATTACAATAATGTACATATTAAAATGCGCCAATTAGATATCAATACTAATCATTCAAAAATGTACGGTATTGCATGAAATACTGCTAATTTAGTTAAGCTCAGTGTTATCAAATATTAGCAAGTACATAGAGCTTTAACTGCTTCTAATCGCATTAGCATATTTGAATTGCAAATATATGTAATCGTTAAATAATTTAGATTAACTTTTTTAGATTTGTTTAAAGGGAAAATCTTGCGATTAAGATCTGTGTTAAAGTAAATAAAAGTCAAAAAGAGCAAACTTATCTTCTTAAAAATTATATAATGTAAAGAATATTTAAAGTGTTAATATATGAATATTTAAAGTATAACGATTTCAATCTTCAGAAAACAGATGAACCACGACCAAATGTTGAAAAATATTTCATTATATTCTTTACAAAATCTGGCAACCAAAACCTAATTTAAAATTTTTAAAAATATTTATACTGCTCAAATTAATCAATTATCCTTTTTTTGAAATATTATTGAGTAGATAGAATTATAAAATTAATTATGAGTAATTTAGAGTGGTATGATCCCAATTTTTAAAATTAGGCAATTAGTTTTCTTAAACTAGCTGCAATCAAACTGTCTAACTTAAAACAATAACTTGCCATCTAACAAACTATATTTTCTAAATTTATCACTTACTTTTAAACAAACACGACGATTTACTAAAAAAAATATGTCACTGCATATTTTATCTTGTCTCTAATGTCTAAAAGAGTAATTAAAAACCTGATCTTCTTAAATAATCATCAACAATCAATCAAATTGGACTCGTCCACTTAAACTCATATGACAAAGAATGTAAACCTGACACCCCTTGACCTACATTACTTTAAAAACACACCCATCTCCAATTCCCAGCACAACTTAGTTAAAAATTGCCATTATGTTAAAAGCAAACAATAGATAAATTATTCACCTAATTCCACTAACGATAATGAAGTGAAGCGAATTCATCAGAACCGTTAAGGCGACAAGAAAAATCTTAACTATTGACAAAGGTAGGGGAGGTAGGTAAGGGCCATAGGCTATAGATAATTGCATTTTTTTTCATTACTTCGTTGAAGCCTTAATTGCGCCTTTTTCGATAAATTTTATAAAAATTGGGTTCGTGGTTAGTTAAATGAAAAAAATTAAGCTAGTTTTTTTTTAAATATGAGGTAAAGGCAATTTGGTGAGGCATAATGCGTAATATAAAACCACATCGCAAACGAACCAATAAACTACACATATTATTTATAGCTTCAAAAAAAATTTGGGACTAGTTAAATAAATTCAAACAAATTATGTTGTTAACTTTAATTGGCCCCATAAATATATGAATATTCAACAATAAATTAATGTCAAAAGGAAAATATTACTTTCTTTGATAATTTCTGTGTGTTTAAGTTTATTACTTGAAATAATAAACGACATTTACATAAATAGCAAGGCGTCGAATTCCATGCGGAATTTGCAGAATTCAAAATCAAATTAAGTCCTTTTAAAGTCCAAATTTCAAAGTCCTTTCAAATACACGTCCAGTGATATTATTCATCAGTAAATATTTTATTTAGTTTGATAAGTCGGTAATTTACTATGAAGTTAGCGAAATGTCACTTCGGGTAAAGACACTCCCTCCTTCTGTTCCACTAAGCATTAAAGATTTTACCAATGGACCTGAATCATTGATGCAAATGTAGAACATATTTATTAACGTGCACTCCTCTTCCTAGCCAAATCCTATTGACGATTTCTTTACATTCCTAAGCAAAAAACGATATTAATTCATTGAAACCTGATTGCCATGATACCTAAATACACTATGAGTTTTTACATTGCAATAGAATCTGTGGGACAACAATGAGAGATATTTAATGTTGCACTCCCTTCTCTAATTCCGATTTCTTTAAATTTATAAGAGAAAAATAAAACCATTACATTCAAATATTTGGAATGTCATACTTAAAATTCTAACTAATTTTGTTAATTAGGACTGTGTTAATATTAATTGATTTAAAAAAGCTCTTCGGCGTCAGTCGCCAAACCTTGCCAAAATTTGGCCAACTAACAAACATCGTGTATGTTGGATTTTATTATGCTTTTTTTTTACAAAATTGTCAGTAGAATCTTTATTTCCGTTAGATAGTTGTTCTATTACATAGTTGTTCTGTTAACTATAACAGCCCATACCGGCTATCTTGAAAACTATAGTAAATAACTGGAATTCATGAAATTCCAAACAAGTTCCTTCAAACTACTACTTGTTTATCTTCCTGACTCTAATTGTTCTTAAGTATCTAATTTAAAATTTGGTAGTCTTTTTTTAAAGTCTTTGTATACAAAGTTACGTTCCTTTATTGTTCAATGAAATTAAAAAGACCTTATCTCTTAAGTCAATTAAAACTTCTTAACGATTTCAAGTTTGATATAGAGAACTCTAAAAACCAACAAGAAGTTAAGACAATTAGTAAGATATGTTTGAAATTTTAGGCTAGATGAAATAGTTTTCCTCCAAAATCCATGAATCTTCATTAAACTAACATAAGATAATTAAGCTTTTGTTTTAAGCCGTCATCAAGTATCAACAAGATAAAAAAAATCATTGTGTGAGAAGTTTACAACTCAATTGGCTTTGTTAAGGAAGTATAGTAAAATGAAACTTGCATGGAAATCTTTCTTAAAAATTAATGAAATCTTTATTAGTTAAGAAAAGCAATTAAGTAAGATAATATATCATTTTATTAAGTTGCAAACTTTAAAATAAGTGTTTTTTAATGAAATAGTAATATACATTTGATAAACGGAATCCATTGCTGAAAAGTCAGGAAACATATAAACAACAGGGTAACATAAAATATAAAGATGTGTCAAACATGTATTTACAAAACAGTTTTATTTTGTTCCAAAAACAATGTATAGCATTAAATAGAACAATAATTTTTTTTAATAAAAAATAAGCAACGCGAATTTTTTTAAATTATATACAACAGGAAGCAAACATTTTTTTACAACAAGAAATCGTAACTATTTTAATCTAAGCAAATAGCAGTTATGAATGTAAATCTCATTTAAAATGACCCAAAATCATCCCTATTGTAATGCATTATAAAGGAAATGGAGAATTACAATTAATTTATATCCATACAAAACTTTGTCTGATTTTTTAAAATCAAAATTATCAACCTCAAAAAACAAGAAAGACTGTTAACTAAAATCATATTTAATTATTAAAAAATATTCTTTACATTTTTCACATCAGTTCAAAAGATTGCTAACAACAAAATATTTTAATTAAACAAAACTACTAATTACAATTTTCGCATCAGTTCACAAGACCTAAGATGTTTTTAAAAATTAACTTAAAAAAAACTATTTATTATAAACTAGGTTAAACAAAGTTACATAAAATTTAATCAAAAATTATATTTAATTTATATCAAACAATTTCAAAGACTCATCACGCAATCAAAAACGACGTGACTCCGGCCATGTTTTAATAATTTACGAAAATGAAAATCTAATTGAATCTTTGTGTGACATCCATTTTTTTCTTTGATTTTTGTCTTTAATTAAAATTCATACCGCCGTCTTTTAACCGTCATGTCGCTGCGTTAAATCGAGAAAGTTGTAAGATATATTTTGTATAAAATGATTTTGTACTTGCGTATACTACTCTGCAGAGAACTAGAAAGATATATATTTAAATATGCCGAGGTACTACGTACGAAGTAAATATTACTCAAAACTCAGACTGCTCAACATACAAGGTCAGAGAAGCTGTCTCAAACACGTGCATGGACGGAAAATTTGACGTCACACAATCCTAACGATATCAGGTCCAATACTATAACCCCCCCCCCCCCCAACTGGTGAAACTTACTCCATTTGACGAATCAAAAGCAAAAGTAATTTAATTTTGTTTAGAACTGGGTATATATGTCTGGTATTTCTGAATTGAAAGCATTGCCTCGACATAAAACAAAGTGAAAACATAGATTTACTCAGACTTGAAAATGTTATTTTTCTCACAGTGACAGCATACATAGGCGCAGTGGTAGTGCTTCGCATTGCCATGCATCAGGCTCGGGGTTCAAATCACGGCTTGAGCGAGGTTCACTCAGCCTTTTATCCCTTAATTGGGTAGATAAAAGGAGGACCAAGCATGCTTGGGAGCTAAACCCTAGGGGTCCGACGTAAGGTTGACCACCCAACCGGTACACATGCCTAGCACCCCAGAGCCCTTGGTCACGAAAGCTGAATAGGGGACGACAGGCCTTGGCCTACTAACGGGCTGTTGCGGAGCGGAGTTTAGCTTTAGCATACTTCCTATGAAGATTTAGTGCCATTTAATCAAAGCAACCGCTGCAAAATATTCATAGAATCAGATCTATTTTACTGAAAATCAGCCAAAAGTCTATTATAGCTTTGTCATTCCAAGGCAACACTGTGTGAAGGGTTTTTAAAATCTATTCATGTGGGATTTCACATTTACTGCGTGGATAACATTAATCAGTCTTGTTAGTAGAAAGAACTACTATTTTTTTTAACTTATGTCTTTTACTATATTCCAAAAGACTACATAAAATTAATTTAAGTGTCTAGATTACTTTAACTTTTGAAAAGACAACCAAATTAAACAGCATATTTTTCATAAAATATGTATAACATATATATTAAAAGAATATTTTATGCTAGTTTAAACAAACTAGTAGTTGAAAGGGATATTCAAAAAAAAATAGTCACTCTGTTCCCGGAAAAATATCAGTTCAACGGTATTCTGAGCTTGAGAATTGCGTAAGATAGAGATTTTTTTTTCAATTTTAAAGAGTAATTTAGTCGTATTAAAAATTCTTTATAGTTTTAACGACATTTTTTTTAATTATTTCCCAAAGGTAAAGTTGAAATCTAAAATAATCGAAACCATCAACACATTTTAAGTTACACCTACACATACTAAAAACATGAATAGAATCATAACTTCTGTGTATCCAAACCAAATTCCTCGATTTAGCTTCAAGGCAGCACGTATATATCACCAATTCATAGACCGCTCCGTTATTAAATGTAAGGTGAGAAGAATTAATACCAATATTTCGCCAAAGGAATTCAAAGTAACTTGAATAAGAAGGATAAGTTTGAGCAAATAGTAGTTTTTGCACGAAAACGGAAGCTAATATACTTTTGTTATTACGAATGCGTGGGGCATTTGTGGGCGGAAGCAGGATATAAAGCTGGGAGTGTTCGAATATTTGAGTGCAGTAAATTGTTTGTATTTCTATTCTGCGGGTACTTTAGTAACGTTTGCTATTAAATACTGAATTTAATTGAGGAGATTGAAGATGAATTCAAGTTAACAACAATTAAAGAACGTAAATAAATTAGGCACAAACTGTTTAGAGTTAGTGAAATAATTTATACTTTTTAATGCATCCTGGTTTCAGACTCCAAAAAAAAAATTGTTAAATCAGGAGATTATAAAAAACTACTCTTGTTTTTTGGGTAGTGCAAAAATGTCAAACTTGACTTAAATTATATTTCTCAGATGGGAACATGAAGTAAATTGTGCGAAAACAAGAATTATTAATAATACATGTATTTTTATAAAAAGACACCACAAGATTCTAAATACTATAAGAGCAGTTCTTTGTTTAGCTATCTTTGCTATGTGATGTTAATAATACTTAGTAGTTTCGGATATCAAGACAGCATAGAAAAATAGAAAATATAACCACCATATCATTTAAGAAATATTAACGTTATTAGTTTATAGCGCAACTAAATAACGTTATTGAATATACGGCTCTTGATTTTTTTTAACAAAATCAGAAAGATTGCATACATGCATTCTAATGCGTCATCGAAATGCACGCTAACTAAAAGTAAAAGAACTTGATATTTCCGACAATCCAAAATGGTAATTCACGAGTGGAACATAAAGACGAGGATAATTTAATTATTTTCAAAGAACCAAATCCCAATTACATATTTACAATTAAACCACCCTTACCGAAAGAGAATATTTCACTTTGTTCCTAACAATTACTGTCGCACGCATTTTCAAAGCCAGATTTGCATTCGAGTCGGTGATGCCACACGCTCCAGTAGAAATAATTCTTCGGTAAAATTGGCGGGAAGGGATGAGAAAAGAGAGCGGGAAATTAATGCATGGGAGCACGAAACTTTTTATGGTCGGACGCACCTAGGAAAAGGAATGAGAAGACATCAGCCGAATAAATTTAGTAACGAATCAAAGAGTACCTGTCTTATTAGAATTGCTTATAAGCATCGTTGTGGATAAAGATGGAGTTATCAAAAAGACTTTGAAGTAATAAAATTGAGCTGCATTATGAAAAATATTACCTAAAAAAAGACCACATGTAAAATAGTGCACATGGTATATTAAAATATTTAAAATTTCGAAGTATATTGTCACTAGTCCAGTAGAAAATGTATATTTTAAAATGAATAAAAGAAAAGTTTCCATTTTAGGTAATGTGTAAGTTTGAAAATTAAGTATTTGAAACTTATTTGTTAAGATAAACTATGCTTATAAGTATCGTTTTGGATAAAGATGTTGTTATCACAAAAATGTTGAAGTAATAAAATAACCTGCATTATACAAAATCTTACCTCAAAAAAGACCAAATGTAAAATATAGTTGTGCATGGTATGTAAATGTACCATAATATAAAGTTTTACAATTGTAAAAAAATGAAAACTCAATTTTGTTCTTAATTAGTAATAGTTAGCAAATAAATTTCAAATGCTTCATTTTCAAATTTACAACCTACCTAAAATGGTAACTTTTATTCTTTAGTATGTACTTTTTCTCCAGAACATACTTAGAGCTAGTGATTTTTTTTTTAATTTTCGAAAATCTAATGAAAACAAATACATTTTAAAATAAAACTTCTCAAACTATTCAAATATTACAAAAAAAATAGATAAAAGTTAGGAATAGATAAAGTTAGGGGCAGACTTTTGGTGGCAATTAGATGCTTCTTTGGTCTGAAGAACCAATTAAAATTGAAATTCCTCCCCATTAGTACTAATTTAAATATATGCAAGATTATAATTAAACCAATTATTCTATGTGGTAGCGAAACTTGGGAAATAAACAAAACAGAGGAAATTAAGCCGCTGATTCTTGAATTAAGGTTTTTTGGTCAATTTTTTGAGCAATAAAAAAAGAAAACATGGAGACCATAAAAACGAACAAATATTTTGATAGTCATTAAGTCTTACAGGATCAGATGGCTGGGGCACGTTTTTGGAAGTGCAGATTTAGACCATGTTAAAAAAAAGTTGCCATTTTCGACGACTGAGGTATAAGAGACCAGTTACGAAGTGTTTGAATAGTGTGGAGAAGAACTGAAAGGTGTTGAAGATATTGGAGAAATCTGGCATCAAGTCGCCCTATCTGTAGGAAGTAAATTGAGAACGCTTTGGCCTTCACTCGACTGTAGCGCCGATGAAAAAAAAAATGCCAGAGAAACTCTAGTATGGATATCATGCTTAAAAAAGTAATTTTGACTGCCCTTACAAATTCATCATAGATCCAACCTCTTTCTTTTTCTCCACAATTGCATAACATGCATAGTAATTTCCTTGTGTTATTATTTTTACAATCACAATACGTCTTACAAAACTCATTTCAAATGTAGTTTAGACAGCAAAGCGATAATTTTTATTCAACAAGCAACATGCTATCATCAAAACTAACACACAAATTCTACAGCGGTGAACCACATTACCTAAGTAATTTAAACAAACTCAAAACCTTCCAGCTCAAATTTAATAACATTTACAAAGTGACTTTAATTCTTAGATCAACATCCAGCCATAGCCTTAATTCGATGCTTTTAAAGATAACCTCACAAGTCAACATTTATCCACTCAGCAAAATGAACTCCCAGAGAGTGGTAAAGAAGATCCGATTAATGAAATCAAAAACAAAGATATTCCGAACCACCCGTAGAGAGACAATCCGGGATGTTTTAATTGGGTAACAGTTTTAATTAAGGCCATTAGGGGGCGCGTGTATCGTATCTCTAAGTAGAAAGTTGTTTCTTCGTCTAATTCATGTTCCTCTAATTTCTCTACTCCTTGTCGGGGAAAAGAGATTCAGTGAATTGAACTGAAATAAGGGAGGGAAGTTTTGAGACCCCATTTTGAAGCTTCGCATCCGAAAGTTGGATATTTTCAGACTCTGGAATATTAGAGTAATATCATCATTTAGGGCAATGGGTGGTGGATACTTTTCAGCTGCTATTATTTTAATTTCTAAAAACGAAGTCTTTATTTGACACTTACATACATTGGTCTTCATACTATCACTATTATGGGACCAATTCTTTAAATTCTGCATATAGTTTGATAATTTTTTTACGGGCCTAGATAGGGCTGCACAGAAACACAAAGATACTTTCTCACACTATACTGGAAGGTAAGAGACATCATGGACAGATAAGAGATGACCATCTTCTCTTCCACCCTTAATCTTTGGTTTGTTAATTTTTTCCCATTTGTGTTCTACTGTTGCCGTTCTATGATTGTTTGTCATTGTCTGTTGTTTATTTTATATCAAAGTGGATCCTGTGCAATGTATGAATTAAATTCCAAATAAAGCCATATGTAAAAATATATGTGTGTATGGTTTGATTGGAAGTCATGTCCAAGTAATTTTTTTTTTCAAATAATATGAAAACAAATTTAATTAAAAAAAACTGCATAGTTTATATCATGAAAACATACCGATAGCAATGTTAAACATAAAAACATTTTATTGTTACAAAATTACTTGCTTCTTCCAACCTACCCAAATCCATAACTAAGTCCATAGCAACACCATTTTCTCCAAACCATCAAAAGGAGCTAAGCAGAAACCACAACACTCGCTACAAAATATTCCACCTTTTTCCTACTCGGACCCTGTTTGTGCATTCAGATATATTCTCACCCATTCGTCACCCCGTTTTCTCCCTTATTTTCTATCATTTTATTTTTTCTTTCCTTTATGTCCCTTCGTGAAACATTCATGACGGGGGCAAATCAACGAGATGGTTTGACGAAGTGGTAACATTTTGGTGAAAATATGAGTTTCTATTTGTATTGACACATTATTGACCCATTAGAGACCAGACAAACCACAACGAATAACTCAATGTAGCAAATATCGGGCAGGTTTACTTGAACAGACGTCTCGTTAAGGCGCACGTTACATATAAAAATATAAACATAAAAAGAAATTAATTTGAAAGAAAACCCAATGAGTAAATGAATTAGCTAAAAAGTGTCATACATTCATCAATTTCTAGTTTCGATTCCTGGCATTTTAGCTATATTTAATTTATTGAAATATCTATGGGTGATTTCCCCAAAAGTGTATAATTTCAGTATGTGATTTAGTGAAAATTAAAGTTAAATATTTAACAACTTTTTGCCAACAAAAAAATATGGTAGCAAGTTCAGAATAGTATGCAACATCCTATTATGAACTTCCAACGGGAATTTTTCTCCTACTACTGGTCCCTATAAAAAATATTGTGACAAAAAGTAACAAAAACCCTTCTATACACCTAATAAGTTGAGCTTATGAAAACTACAACAGCATATTTTGAACTAAGCAAAATTATTATATTAAACGATATTCTTACATTTCTAGCCATTTTAAAGCTTATAAAAAGTCCAAAGTAAGAGCCAAACTGTTGTTGTTCAGATTCGATATGACTTCCTATGCTAAATTCAACTATAAACGTAACATGAAATGGTCACCAGATAGTCGCCAAGGCAAGTTTTATACAAAACAGAAAACAACAGTAAGGCCAAAAAACAAGGAAACAAGCCTTCTGACTTATAATAAAACGCTTTTTTTATTCTACAAAAATAATTGGTTATTTTATAAATTAAATTAGAAATTTTGATTTTGTGGGCGGTAAAATACGTTTTAAAAATAGTAATTGCATTTTAAAATGTTCCGGAAGGTCAGTGCATGGTGTGAGGGACAATGAACTGAATTGAAAGTTTGAGCATTTAAAATTAGCTTTAAGAAACATTTAGAGCTATTTCCTTGCAAATATGTTGTAATATTATATAAATGCATTAAAGAATAAATATTACACCGAAACAAATCCAACAAGTTACTAATTAGCCTATTTAACGCAAATTATTTACTCATGAGAGAATGACACATATGGAAAACTCAGAATACAAGTATACCAAGTTCATGAAAAGCTTCTAAGCGCTATAGAGGTTTAAGGGGAGTCGGATGGTTCTATCTCGCCCATGTTAATTTTACTAACTTTAGGAACATTTTTCTCATGAACTATCTGAGATATCATTATGAATTTTTTAAAGTTTGTTCTTTACACATGGCTCTTCGATTTAAACTGAGGATATTTCACAGTATTAAAAAAATACTTTTAAGGTGATTTTTTTAAATACGTAATAAAAAGCCCCCAAAAAATCCGATTTAAAGTTATATAATTTTTTTAGCAGATATATTTAAAATTCCGAAGTGTAAATAAAAGAGATATTAATGGGAAAGAAATAACAAAACAAAACATGTTGATATATTTTATAGTTCCTGTTAAAAATGCTGTTGAAAAACCTTATATTTCAGGAAACGCAAAAAAAAGTAAGATATAGGTAAGAACTGATATACTGAGTTTCAGAAAAAGGCTTATAAAAAGAAAACCACTAAACAGAAATCGATAATCTTGGTCTTGAATTAAAGCTATAGATATGCAGATTAAAAAGAAAAGAAAAACAGACTATCGACATTTCTAACCCAAACACCCATCCAACTCCCCTTAAAGTTAAAGCTTTATAACAAAATTACCTCTTTGACATTTTTTATTGCTGCTGCCTAGCGGATATAATCTGAACTAGGACTTTTTTCATTATTGCACTGAAATTTTACGTAGTTAGTGCATGCAATTGCGTTGGTAACTCGAAAATGACAAAAAGTGGACTTGTTTCACTTGTATTCTGAACCCTCTATGTATTTATAGTTACTCATAAATTTATAGTTATTCGAAGGGTATAAAATAAACTATAAAGTATTGAAATAAAGTAAGTTTCCTAACACCTTAGTCTTCCAAATTTAATGTTCTAGCCTATTTGCTCAAAACAGGACGAGAGTTTCAAATGCAACTTTGTGAGGCCAACAGATCAAAATGTATCCCATGAGATGCCGGACCTCCATTCCGTATTCATAACTCTGAATGCTGTCGATCCAGCCAACCGGACTGTGTGTGTCCACAGGGAATATTGACGAAAAAACATTTTATTCATTTTATAGAAACGTATGAATTCAAAGTAAAATTTTTCGGAACTTTGTAGTAGCTTTGGGCGACACTTTGATAGATCGCGTAGAAATAAGTCGACCGTTTTTAGATTATTATGAGTTTTCTCGTTATTCTGAGATTTGAGCTTATTTCTTTAGTAAATTACTAGGGGACTCCGCCCCCTGCTCGTTATCGCTTGCCAACTCCCGGTTTCCCATAAGCTGCTTCGCGGCCGGCTCGCTGGTGAACGTAACTTTTCCAACCCAACTTTGCACAGGCCTATGCATATTTTGCCATCCAGGTCTGTATCTATGACAAAATTATGTCGAGCCTTGGTAATATAGTTATATTCCGCAGCAAGCTCGCACCCTTGGATATTGCTGCGCAATCTCATTGGGTCGCAAGCTTGCATTCTTGGATTCTTCCTCTACGCCCCCTGCTCGCTGTCGCTCGCAAACCCACGGGAATTGCTCTGGCAAATACATTGGACCGCTTCGCGGCCGCTAATTTATATTTCTTAAAAAAATATATTGTATTACTTTGTTCAGTAATAACTCGCCAACCCCCGTTAATTTCGCAGAATTAACCTAGCCTGTTTTTACTCTTAGGTTCTTTTTAAAAACCCAATGGCTCACTCAACATTTTTAAGTTGTATGACTTTTTTAAGTATGACTTTTTTAGCTACGCCCCCTTCTCGCTATCGCTCCCCAAATTTAGTTTTTTCAGGTTCATATTGTTGGCTGTTCCGAAAGAGAGAAACGAAACCTGTTCGCAACCACATAAGTATATATAATTGGCCGTGTGCAAAATAGGTTTCGTACTTTTTCTTGAAATTGCTTACATTCCGGACCGGTCGGATGCCGTGACGTCCAAAGAGCTTCTGTGACCTTAAAGTTGAGTAGACCATGGACAGATACATAAAGACAAAAACACTATCATTTACGTAAACAAAAAATGGTGAAACGTAACACGTAGGGAGATCCTTGCAAAAACGCATCTCACAACGAAAAATAATAAAACTAAAAAGTAGGTTTGTTACAGAATCTGTCACTTAAACCGCTTCCACACAATATTTGTGCTCAACAAAAAAACCGCACTATTTATACACCTCAGAAAGAAATTCGCAAACAGGGCCTTCAGCTTAAAATTTATTTCTAATTCAAACTTTTAAACGCCCAAAATTAACTATTTTCATTAATCTTCTTTCGCAAATTAATGATACTCATTATTACTCTCATCTCACTCTATTGTGATATTACAACAATTCAAACTGAATCATATCACATAAATATTTTAATGAAATTTGGGATGTAACCTAGGCTGATTTTTTGCTTCAAAATGATATATCCCACTTGTTTGTGCGACTTGCGGTTCGTTCTGTGAAAGTGGCTGACAGACAGACGGATTGAACGATTATAATACCTTCCATTTTTTACGTTATAAACGTAATGTGGAAGCTAAAAAAACATTTCGCTTAATATGTTGGCGTTACAATAAATCATAAAACAATGTTTAACAAGAGTTAAAACATCTTCACAAACTTTCTAAAAAAACAAAAAGGAATATGTCAATAAAAAAATAAAATAAAACTCTTTTACCGTGGTGATGCGAATGAATAATAAAAACGAGAGATTAAATAAAACAAGAAGTTCATAAAGAACTAAAATAGCCTACTTTCCTGTTACTTAAATACTTACTGAAGTTCTAATCGGGAAAAAAACTAGGTTCCTAAAGTAAATATCATCAACAGCCGTTTCTACACTAGATTTATACACATTAGAAAAAAAAATCGAAACACAGCACCCAGCTATAATTTAAACTTCTAAAAGCCAAAATCAACTATTTTCCTTAATATTCTTTCGCAAATTAATTAAATATTATTTATCATCTGCTCGTGATTTATTTGTAGTTCGAAGAATAAATATTTATTAATAACAAAAGTAATGAAACTACTCCGAACTGCATTAAAAAACAAGAAATGTAAATTAAAACTAAGCATAATTGCATGCAAAAGTATGCCTTGCCGCTTTCTTGGTAGATAATTAATGAATAATCAAAGAATCAAATTGTTCTACATTTTATGACGTCATTCCAAACTGATTCATGAAAATATTATTTTGCTTCAAATATGTTTAAATAAAGTTTCTCATGCCATTGTTGATTTGGCAACAGTGATTTAAATGACTCAAAATTGAATTTCAATGCTAATTCAATGGGAAATTCGCCGACAGATAGTAGATTTATGTCCGTCCGGACGTACAGACAGACGGACAAAAAGTATGAAAGTTGGGTATCTGAGGTCATAGCTTTCTAACAAAAAAAGAATTTTTAAGATCCGATGATTAGAACCTATTTTGGAAGGGGGGTACAGACAGACAGACAAACGGACAGACAGACGGACAGACATACGAACAGACAGACAGATGGACAGACAGACAGATGGACATCAACCGCATTTCAATACCTACAGTGATTTAAATGACTCAAAATTGAATTTCAATGCTAATTCAATGGGAAATTCGCCGACAGATAGTAGATTTATGTCCGTCCGGACGTACAGACAGACGGACAAAAAGTATGAAAGTGTGGTATCTGAGGTCATAGCTTTCTAACAAAAAAAGAATTTTTAAGATCCGATGATTAGAACCGATTTTGGAAGGGGGGTACAGACAGACAGACAAACGGACAGACAGGCGGACAGACAGACGGACAGACATACGAACAGACAGACAGATGGACAGACAGACAGTTGGACATCAACCGCATTTCAATACCTACAGTGATTTAAATGACTCAAAATTGAATTTCAATGCTAATTCAATGGAAATTCGCCGACAGATAGTAGATTTATGTCCGTCCGGACGTACAGACAGACGGATAAAAAGTATGAAAGTGTGGTATCTGAGGTCATAGCTTTCTAACAAAAAAGAATTTTTAAGATCCGATGATTAGAACCGATTTTGGAAGGGGGGTACGACGGACAGACGGACATCGACCGCATGTCAATACCTACTTTTTCATTTTTAGCCTACTTTTCTTTTTTTAATTCGAAAGAATTAAAAAAATGAAAAAGTAGGTATTGACATGCGGTCGATGTCCGTCTGTCCGTCTGTCCGTCTGTCTGTCTGTCTGTCTGTCCGTCTGTCCGTCCGTACCCCCCTTCCAAAATCGGTTCTAATCATCGGATCTTAAAAATTCTTTTTTTGTTAGAAAGCTATAACCTCAGATACCCAACTTTCATACTTTTTGTCCGTCTGTCTGTACGTCCGGACGGACATAAATCTACTATCTGTCGGCGAATTTCCCATTGAATTAGCATTGAAATTCAATTTTGAGTCATTTAAATCACTGTAGGTATTGAAATGCGGTTGATGTCCAACTGTATGTCTGTCCATCTGTCTGTCTGTACGTATGTCTGTCTGTTCGTATGTCTGTCCGTCTGTCTGTCCGCCTGTCTGTCCGTTTGTCTGTCTGTCTGTACCCCCCTTCCAAAATCGATTCTAATCATCGGATCTTAAAAATTCTTTTTTTGTTAGAAAGCTATGACCTCAGATACCCAACTTTCATACTTTTTGTCCGTCTGTCTGTACGTCCGGACGGACATAAATCTACTATCTGTCTGCGAATTTCCCATTGAATTAGCATTGAAATTCAATTTTGAGTCATTTAAGTCACTGTAGGTATTGAAATGCGGTTGATGTCCATCTGTCTGTCTGTTCGTATGTCTGTCTGTCTTTCCGTCTGTCTGTCCGTCCGTCTGTCTGTCTGTCCGTACCCCCCCCTTCCAAAATCGGTTCTATCCATCGGATCTTAAAAATTCTTTTTTTGTTAGAAAGCTATGACCTCAGATACCCAACTTTCATACTTTTTGTCCGTCTGTCTATCTGTACGTCCGGACGGACATAAATCTACTATTTGTCGGTGAATTTCCCATTGAATTAGCATTGAAATTCAATTTTGAGTCATTTAAATCACTGTTGCCAAATCAACAATGGCATGAGAAACTTTATTTATTTAAACATATTGAAGCAAAATAATATTTTCATGAATCAGTTTGGAATGACGTCATAAAATGTAGCACAATTTGATTCTTTGATTATTCATTAATTATCTAACAAGAAAGCGGCAAGGCATACTTTTGCATGCAATTATGCTAAGTTTTAATTTACATTTCTTATTTTTTTAATGCAGTTTGGAGTTTCATTACTTTTGTTATTAATAAATATTTAATTATTCCTCGAACTACAAATAAATCGCGAGCAGACGATAAATAATGTTTAATTGATTTGCGAAATAATAATAAGGAAAATAGTTGATTTTGGCTTTTAGAAGTTTAAATTATTAGCTGGATGCTGTGTTTCGATTTTTTTTTCTAATATGTATAAATCTAGTGTAGAAACGGCTGTTGATGATATTTACTGTTAGAAACCTAGTTTTTTCCCGATTAGAACTTCAGTAAGTATTTAAGTAACAGGAAAGTAGGCTATTTTAGTTCTTTATGAACTTCTTGTTTTAATTCTTTCGAATTAAAAAAAGAAAAGTAGGCTAAAAAATGAAAGCCATCTGTTAAGCCAGCTGAAGAAAAAAGTTTAAAGAACAACGCGATGTTTTTCATCAGTTCTGAAAATTAAAAAAAAAAACTTTTTTTATAAAAAAGGGAAATTTTGTGATTCACTTTAGCAGAATTAAATAAAATAATTAATTGTTTATTTAAATAGTTTGTCATAATTTTTTTACTATCTTTTTTTACATAATTTATTTAATCTATAAACCTTCTCTATCTTGCTATAACATATTTTAAGGCAAAATCATTTTTATAATTAAAAAAAATCTTGTTTTATAAAAAAAAAGGAAATTTTGTGATTTCACTTTAGCAGAATTAAATAAAATAATTAGTAAAATATTTTGTTATAAAAAAAATTTTGTTTATTGAAAATGTTTATCAGACTAATTGTTATGTTAAATGTTTATTTAAAATAGTTTTGTCATAATTTTTTACTATCTTTTTTTACATAATTTTAACCTATAAACCTTCTATCTTGCTATATTATATTTTAAGGGAAAATCATTTTCAAAAAAATCTGTGAACCTTTTCTATATATAAACACAAAACCAATGTAAAAAGAACAAGTTAAAGAACTGTTCTTTTTAAAAGAACAGAAAAGAGAGCAATTGTTCTTTAAAAAGAGGGTAACAAAATCACGCATTTCTGATGATTTCACCGTGCCGTTTTGCAGAAAAGGAATAAGATTTTTTTTGTGGCTGACTTATTGTAATTTTTAATTAAAAAACTTATTGGAAATTTGAAAAACAAATAAGTGGGCATCGACGCATAAGGGAGACACACCTGCCCAAAAAAATTTGGATTTCTAAAATCAATATTTCATGATGTTATGGCTCCGGACACTTTAAAAGAGCTTACTTTTTTTAATATAGATAGAAAGCGGTATTGTAACTAGTGGCATTTAATGTAAATTATATTGATTTGTACTATTGCTTCACGACAAATTATCGAATTTTTGTTTGAAAAGAATTTTAACCTACCATTTGAAAATTAGTATATTTATGAGGGGTTAGGTTAGGTTGAATTATCGTCGCACGAGAACTACGCGAGGGCTTTTGGGACAGGTGTCGTAACGTATCGTACGCAGCGTCCGGACTTTGAAGCATATTTAACGTGAACTCCCTCTAAACGGAGTATTTATTCGTCGGACATTTTGGCTGCACAGACTGCTTATAAGTAGGCAAATATTTCGGCGATACTCGGAACCGAACCTAGAACCTTCCGTATGCAAGGCAAGTGCCTTACCCACCGGGCTCATGAGAGAAATCCTAAATCATTTGCTAAGTTAAAAATAATACAACATTATTTCACTCTACTAAACTCAGAAAAAATTTATAAATAAATTTACGTTCGATCGAAGAAAATTGACACAATCAATAAAAGAGAAGCTTGAAAACAAATTTTAATGCAGTTTAAAGGTTTAGCATATAACTTTTCAGATAAAATATTTTTTAGCATTAAATAAATCCAGAATTTTAAACATAAAAAGGAAAATAATGTATTCGCCTTAACATCATTATTCTCAAAAGTGCGATCGTGCAATATTTAATTACTGCCCAGTCGACCTGTAAGAAATCAATAGAAGAGCCATTTTTATGCAAATTAAGTCACTGATACGAGCTACTTTTCATTCAAGTAGGTGACTAAAATAAATTAAAAACACAATTTTCAATTAAATGTATTCTTTTCAAATAAATTATTTAAATCCTTAGCAACCATTTTAATTAAAGTAAAATAGTAACCAAATCTCTCACTGTACGCAGAAAAGTGAAGTATCTACTTTAGCTAGGGGTTATTATACTACACGGCTTTCTATATCAACGCTCAATAAATTTATACATTTAAAGGTAATTATATACCCCATAAGGTAATGTCATAAACTTTTTAAACCTAAAAGTTAATATAGCAGCTACCATTTACACAAAAGCGATTTTCTCAAAAACCTTATTGTCAGACAGGTACTGGGAACTCGTGTGCCAGATATGAAGTCCGTGGCTATTTACCTTGTTCCGCAATACCTTTAAAACCAAAAAAGTTCTATGGAAGCTACTCTTTTTCACATGCGCAGTTTTCTCGAAAACCTTATGGTGTACGACAGGTGCTTGACACTCGTGTACCAAATTTGAAATCCGTAGCTCTTTTAATTCCTTTAGAGTGGTTTTAGACAGACAGATGGACCAATGTTCGGAAACCACTTATTCCGAATTAGCACGTGTAGAAAACACAAAATCTCCTTCTCGTATTTGCGACCCCATCGCAACACTTTCATCACCTTATATTTCGTACTAGCAAATTTATACCCGTTCTTCGCACGGATTAAAAAATATCAAATCGTTCCAAATATGTGTACCATATAATCTGTTATAGGATGAGAAACTTATGTTATTGTTCCCGCACGTTATAAAGTATAAAATCCCGTTTCATAGCCTTAAAATTCCAAAATGAAAAATACGCTATAAAATGCACTTATAAATGTCATCACAATTCCCTCATAAATACATAAAACCTTTTTGGCGCGTTTTGGGAAAAATTTGCCGAGAAAAAAGATATAGCTACAAACATACCCATTATACAGCTCTAACACAATGACCTTCGAACAACCGACCAGTTAAATTATTTATAAAAGAAATTGCCCATTTGGCGAGAGTTAGTTAATAATTTGGCGAGTTTGGCAACGTATTTGGCGATAAAATAAAGAAATAAAACACTAATATGCAGCTCTAGTGCGATGACCTTTATTAACCATCATAGTTCAGTAATAGCTTAACTATACATTTATTGCTTAAATATGCATACATGCAGTCAACAGAAAAATCAATGAAACAATCATCAAATAAACCCACAATAAAATCCGGGAATGGAGACTGTAGGAATTACGTCACTTGAAACATGTCAATTATTTTTCAAATAATGAATTTAGTTTCTGAAGGTAATGGCAAAAGAATAAAATAAACATTTTCAATTTTAAATGTTTTCGTTAAAAGTTTTATTTAATTTTTCAGACGATGGCATCAGGAGAGTAAAAAAAGATCGGATTTGAGCCAAAGTGGTATAGTTTTTTCAGAAAATTCGAATTTTCTCTATAAATAGAACATTTTGAAACCTGAAAGTTCAACAATCGTAATCTAAGTATGAACTACGCATTTGTGCCAAGTTACGAGTAAAAAAAATGTCTAGTTTATGAATCTATAAGACACACATACATACATACATACAAAACTTCATTTTTATTATTATAGATTAGATAATTGAAAGTAATAAAAGAACAGAAACATCCTTTTTTCCGCTACTGTGCGAAGTACAGTCGCTTATCACCACCAACAAAAAAAAAGTATATCACAGTTTCTAAATTCAGTAAGAGAATTGGATTCTTCTGTAAAGACCTAAAGTTTTTATTAAACTATAAAAACCAACAATAATAAACTTTATGCATCTGTATTTGCTAGTAAACGGCTATCTCCAAAAGATACGTCGTGGAGAAAAGATTTTTAAATTTCGAAAATAAACTTTTATCCTTACTTAGACAAAATTGTAACAGAAAGAATAGTTAGGTTATAGGAATAGTTACCATTTAGGTAGATTTTTTTTATTTGAAAGTGGTACTGTCTTTTGCATTTCATATATCTAATAGTGAAGGGCATATCACACGAGCGAAAATTCTCCAACCCAACCCTCAACTCAACCATATCATCAACGCAAAACTCAAAAGTTGGATGTAATCTGTCGTCTGCTATGATAGTTGAGGTTGAAAAAAGTATTTCAAAAGTCGTCAACCACACGACCTAGTTGATCCAATCTAGTATTTGTACCAATCAGATGCATAGATTTCTGCTTTCGCCACAGCGAAGTGATACTATGTCATTTTAAAGCATGCGTATATTCTGCCAACTTAGATGAGCAAATATAAATTTGCGCCGACATATGAGGATGAAGTTCTATATATAACTGTCCGAAGAATATGTGAACAAACGTTTATTCAACGCTGGTAACTCTATGTCCAACTTTATGAAGTCGAAATTGAGATAAAAGTTGAAGTTCGAGTTGCATTGAGGGTTGTGGGGTTGAATGAAGGATCATTCATGTAATACGCTCTATAAGTCGAAGCCTCTTGCTTGAAGTTGATTCTAAATAACTACGAATATCCATGCTACAAATGGGATTCAAATACAGAATTTTATATGGAGGCCCAGATCTCTTACTACTCGGCCATCAACCAGATAAAAGTTCTGAGCAGAATGGGTCGCAAAATAAGGAATATAATTGAAGCCTACAAGCGTAAAAATATTGAACTATTTTTCCAGCACAATTTATCTTACCGGGTTTTTTTTCACACAAAAACAACTTTAAAAAATGCTTTAATTTTACTCATTAACGACGGTTGGTAAGAAAATTTGCCCAAGAGAAAGTTTTCTGCTGAAGTATATCTAAGAAAACAAAATATAAGACAAATGAAGACCATCGTCCTGAAAAACTTATATACAAAATAAATTACACGAAAAACGATTTTAAAAACGTTAATGGTGTTGTTCACAAGTCGTTGTTAATGGGTTAATGTAGCATGATGAATGACGTAGCCTGAAAACTAATTTAATGAGTTAGAATTTTATCAAACTACGCACTTATCAAACTTAGACAAAAGCCCGTAGGTGGATAAGAATGCAACGGCCCTGAATCCTATCCATACTTGATGATAGCAGCTGGTTGTGGCAGTTAAGAAAACACTGAAAATAATCCAATCACTCTCACTACGGAACCGACTAAACAGTTAGGGCGATACACTTTGAAAGAACTTTATCCTTAGAACGTTAGAACTTACTGCATGGGTTTGCAAAAGCTGTAACGGACGTTTTTGTCAAGAATTAAAAATTATTTTATCGATTATAAATATAAACTTAACTAAATATGCTTTTTTGAGAAAAAAAGGTGTGGTAGTTTTCTGTTTTAAAACCGTATACTAAAAGTAATGAATTTCATAAGCTCGGGTGGTACAATAAATAATATATTCGTATCCTTTTTTAAAAAAATTCCGTAAATTCACAGGTTTCCACAGAAAGTCCAGGTCACATAACCATAAACTAATGTTGTTTTTCCCGTTGCTCATATAATTATGTTATAGCCCGTACACCGTCTTCTCGTTATGTTAAGACCAATGACCGTAAAATAATATTGTACCTCGTGAGTTATTTTTCAGCACAAATTTGTTTATAAGATAGTTGGGTTTAGAACCCGGAACCTTCTAAGTGGGAGAAAGTTCTGAGAGGCGGACGTTCTGATAACTTGGGCTTTGAGACTAAATTTCTGCATATTTAATTGCATTTTTTCGTTTTTGGAGGGCGATCGGCGAGAATGAATATCCAGGCAAGGACCAAGTGAAGAGTACAGAGGAAAAAACTCTTCAAATGTGTACATCAAATTTTATTTCAGCTCCTTCAAACCACTACGTGGCAAAGTATAGGGATAGCTCTTTAAGGTGTTTGCGGTAATATTTTCAAAATGGAATAATTCCTCAACAAAACAGTCAAACCAGATTGAAGTTTCAGAAAAATAGAGTTTAGTAATTCAGGAGAATTTCTTGCACCTGCTGCTAAGGTTGCTTGGAGACCAAAATGGGAATTTCCGTTCTAGAAATGGTGACAACTTTAAAGTCGATACGATCTCTTAAACCTAACCCGTTAACCTAGACCAATTTTAGTAAGAATTAAAAAAAAACTTAGTTACGCTCATTAAAAAAACTAAATCAGATACGAAAGAGGCATAGTTAGTCCAAAAATTAATCCAGTAAAGTTTAAAACTATAATCTAAAACAAAAAAAAATAACATAAACAAGCAAAGCAAATACTTGATGACTTGTGTACGGAAATTAAAAATATTCGGTAGCTCATGGGTCATTCCTCAGAAAATGTACAATTTGAGGCACAAAATCTCGAGAAAAAAATATTGATAAAACATTTTGAAATTTTGGATTTGTGTTACACTTACATACTACATTAGAAAAATAACATCGGTCCAGATCGTACAATTAATATTAATTATTCGGATGGCAAGTTTTAATTTAATAATGTTTAATTTAGAAAAGTTTTAACCTCCAAAATTAACATAAAATATTTTATTGATATGTTACACTTGAATAAAATTTCAGCTTTACTTTATTATATTAGCTCACGGCAAAATATAAAAAAAATATGTATTTCACTTGTATTTAATCAATTTATTTTTATATAATTAAAACGTCATGCCCGTGGACACATAAATCATGTCCGTGAGCCCAAATACATGGACATGATGGTACACGGACATGATGAAATCGTAAATAAGGGCTTCCAGACGCAAAAGGTTTAGGCCTTAGGGAACGAAACATGCAAACTGATATTATATAACTTATTTCTTTCTATAAATAACAAATTATAAGTAAAATTCATTAGCTTACCTTCTTATATCTTGATCACAGAAATGAAGCTATGATCTTGTCAATGGCCTATTTTTAACTTTAAACTTCTAATTACTGTTTATCTACTGCGGTATTCAAGCTATCGACGTGATACAACGTATAACGTGTATTATTGAATACTAATAAGACTGAAACAGAGTACTGTTATCATTTCTAGATAGTTATGCAAGCTAAATAATACGTTGTACACGGACATGACGAAAATCTGTGGGACATTTTATTTTCACGGAATTTATATATTTATATTCTTTATAATGATTATATTTTATGTTTTGCATGCTCTACTAATGTCAGTTGAATTACAAATCAACTTCAGTTATAAAAAATTTGGATTTAATTAGTATATATTAACTAAAACAGTCCCCGGACATGACGGTGAGACAGCTCACGGACATGATTTGTCATAGTCTGTGGACACAAATTTTTACACAAAATATATAATTTTTTGTATTTATTCAACGTTAGTAAGTAGATAAAATATTCGTCATCTTAAATTAATTCAATTGGAATTATAACATTTCTTCATGTGAAAGATAACTTGCGGGGACATGCTTTTGTACGTTTTCTCAGGAATGACCCTCATAAGGATTTCTAGAATTTTCTATCAAAACACAAGCAGAAACATTGTCTCATCCACTGCAAAAATATTGAACTTCGAACGTTTAAATATGCGTTTTTATTGATGAAACCAGCAATCAACCAAATAAATCAATGAAAGTACCAAAAAAGCCGAATCTATCCTTCCTTGGAGCGATTTTAAACATCTATTGAAAGGATTTCGTTCTTTTAGAATAAAAAAAACTCTGTATCAGAACCCATTAGAGTAAACCAACCCGAAACTATACGTGTAAACAGAGAAAAAATAACAATCCCTATGATAAAACTCATGATAAAAAACAATCCAATACAAAATCAACACTTAGGTATTCCATCCACATATATCGCACTCAAAAACCTCTTTAAAACACAGAACAAAAATATTTAGTGTTTCCAAACTGATGCCTTGCAAGAGGCTTCTTATCTTATCGACCCTTAAGGCGCTGATTTAAATTTTGAACCAAACAATGTGCATTGCAGATTATGTGTGTAAAGATGGTTTCTCCGAGTTAAAAAAAAATGTAAAAAGGAACCATAATATAAAAGCAAATGTGAACCAATGAATATTTGAAAGAAAAAAAAATCTATTGAAATGAATAGTTAAAACTAGGAATTATGGAGGATAACTAAAGAAAATATTTGAAGAGATTAGTATAAAAACGTGCTAAGTGACAAAAAAGGTGAAAACGAGAAAATTAAAGTTTTTCGCTTGCACTTAGATACGTTAAAAACGGCATTTACAAAAGGTTAAAAAATATACTTGACTTAAAGTTTATGAAAAGGGAGCGTCTTGTTATCTTTAAAGGAGTGAATAACATGTTCATTGCCACAAAAATCTCAAATTTTTCAAAAATTTCACTTAGAACGTTCTTTCACTAAGCTCTTCATTTATGGGATGAGGACGACAAAACGGCCCAATTGTAAAGCCGAATCCACAAAAAAAACTTATCACAGTAATGCTTTTCACAATAATTCAAATTTAACCATCATTCTTTTTTTAGGTCTGCTGTCAAACCAACTATTGTCAAAGACAACCAAAATTGACACTATAAATTTGTGTAAAAAGACCGTTTTATGTGAAAATATAAACTAAACAAAACTCTAAAAGGTTTCAATTACCTTCTCAGTTGCCTGAAAATAGGCAAAAAAAAATTTACGGTTGTTTTATCTGCAAAAATTATACAAATAATTTCTAATAAATTAAATATTTGTTTAGAAAATCAGAAATATATTTATTTATTTTTGAAGACAGGATTTATTTTTTCAAAATCATTTCCTAGTAAAAAAAAAAGTAGTATATAAAAATGCATGATTTATGAAATTTTGGAATTAATGTTTATTTCTAGAAAGACTGGTGCATAAAATACAGAAAAGTCCAGGTTTAACGCTCAGAAGGTTTATAAGGATTAGGGAAAAGCTCATAGGTCATTTTTTCTATAATTATAACAGTATGTTTAATTTTACAATTATATTTGGATACTATGGCAGGTCACTTTAGAAAAGACAAAACACACAAGCACAAAAAATAATTTTAAACTATAATAAGCTAAGAATTAATTTCTTAGCTACTTTTGTTACGCTTGTCAACTGTAAAATAACAAAATAAAGTTCGAAAAAAACTTTGATCCTAATTAAATCCTATATAAAAATAATAGTAATTTCTAGGAATCCACAAAAAGTCTTTGTCAGTTCACAACAAACTTCGAGTCAATATTTAAAAAAAATCCACTTAAAAAAATACTATAAAATATTCAATAGAAACTAATAGTCCCAGTCGTATATTCAAACCATAAATAATCTATGATTCTATGCAGATATTTGAAGTAGAGAACTTGCACAAAAAGAAAATTATTGATTCTATAGGAACACAAACGACAATTCAGAAGAGCTGAATAAATATATTAATGTCCCCATTCCCCTTAGGGGAGTGAAAGGCTTATACTGAACAAAATAGTACGGAAAGTTAGCTTTTGTTGAATGTACTGAAGGAAATTGAATTTCTGATCTCGTCTTATTTTATATAAAACTCGCAAATATTTCTGGAAATTTTATAATTTTACAAATGATGTTTGGTGCACAATAGTAAGGTTTAATAAAATTTGGATGTCTGTTAAAAAGATAAATGAAAATGAAATGCAAGGGAGAAATGTGGGTGTTATGTATAAAGTAATAGTAAATATATTAATATTAAGTTAAAGTATAGTAGTAGTGTTTGTCTTGCTCGGAAGTTTTTAAAATGTACTAGTATACTCAGTAACAAGTATTAAAAATGTATGTGTGTCTCATGACGACCACTTTTTCTTGATAATTTTATGATTTTCGGTTAATTGATTCAGCCGCTTTATTGGTTTAAAACGTACTAGGACGGATGTGATTCATTTAAGCGGCGGCTACTATAGCTATATATTAGACTTTGAAAACATGCAGTTTGAAGTTAAACGAATTTAAACTTTTGGGGAATCTATTGTGCAAAACGTTATGAAGAGATTTTGAAACGATGTATCCTTAACTTCAAATATAATTGCTAATAAGTTCAATTTTTCTACTAATAAAAGCTCGAGGGGTGTACAAATACTTCTTACTTTATATTACCTGATATGAAAAATAAGGTACTGAAAGTCTTGCGATGGGGTTGAAAATTCGAAATGGAGATTTTGCGTTTTCTACACGTTTTGGAGGGTGCTGATAATAAAACAGAGGTTTTTGAATATTGGTCCGCTTCTCTGTCTGTCTGAAATCACTCTACACCTCAACTTGAAGAGCTATGACTTTGGAATTTGCCGCCAATGGTAGCTGCCATAGAAGATTTTATTTCTTTAAGTTATTGTAATTATCTTATAGGTTACAGAAATTCCTTTTCTGAATTCATTTATTGAGGTGTAATTGAAAGTCGTGTAGTTTAACACACTCCTAGTTTCCAATAAATATTATATGTGAATTGGCGCCTTAAAATTTAAAACTTTAAAATAAACTAGCAATCGGCATTCAAAAATTTAATATTGACTTTATAAAAAACTAGTAGAATATTTTTTATCCTTCTATCATTTAGAAGATTTCTTTGATACGCCCATAAAATTTATATATTTTTATTTTCCTCTTTTCAATTAGTACTGAATCAGTCGACTATTTATTAATTTTATATTTGTATTCATACTGTTCCCCATTTTTACATGCGAAATTTTATCTTATGGACAAGGAAAAGTCAATTCAGCTTTTTTGTAAAAATAGATTAAATTATAAGTACCAAGAAATAAGTGAACAACACATGAAAGTTTGCTCTTAATTTTTTTATGACTCGGTTGGGAGCACTCTCTTTAGGAATCACCTTTTTATGCATCAAATTTAACCAAGGTCGATAATAACATTTCAAACGACTACTTTACTTTTCTAATCAAAAATATGTTTAAAAAATAATTATATTAGTAACAGAAAAAAATTAGGAGCATCAACAGCAAAGAAAATAATTTCATTAAACCTAAACTAAGAACAGAAATCCCAACAAAAACTAAAAAAAAAAAATAATAATCCAGCCATCACAAATCAGCATTAATTTGATGAGGGATTAAAAACAACACAAAATCAATTCACTTTAGCACACTTTCCCGCCAAAAGCTTTTAAATATAATTACTTTATTCCTCGGACACAATCGCCCTAAGTGCCACTTGACCTCCACGCAGCCAGTTTCTTAATTGTCTCCCCTCCTCCCCACTCTCTTTTTCAATTAAGAAGACTCAATCTCGATTTTTTTTCTTTATTCTTTTCAAGTTAATTCTTTGTCGAATCCGAAAAAGGGGCTAGGTTATTAGCGATCTTATTTTATGCGCACACTCAAACGAGTTTTATTAGTTTTCCTTGCCAATATGGCTGACTTTCTGCTCGTATGTGTCGTTTGACAAAGATGTAAATGCAACTGGAATGAGTGTGAGTAAAGCGGAGAAAAGAAATAAGGGATAACACAGAAAGTAAGTTAAAAAAAAGTGTCTCACAATTTCAAAAATCATTTCTTATGAAATTATTGCAAATGATTGAATATATATCATAAATAAGTATATTATGTAATATAAAATATTACAATATATGAATGCGAATAATTTATAAATTATACATTTCCATGATATTGTGATTTAAAATATTAGCTGATATTGCGAGACTAAAAATAAAAATAGTTTTAATATTGACAAATAATTTAATTTTTTAAAGACATATCCTATATTTCTTTTAAAATATTGCAAATATCTAACTCATCTGCAAACCAATCTCAACAAACATATTGTCATGTTTTTATTTAAGATTAAATTAAAGTTAAATTCAAATTATAATTAAGGTGTCATCGATTACAAAATTATATCCGAGTTATAAAAAAGTAGCTAATTTCGGGAAAAGTTGTAACTTCGCTTTCACTTAGGGACAACACGTCCCCTTAATTCATACAAAATCCACTAAATCAATTGTCACAAAACTATAAATACATTTTATTCACATTGCTAGCTTTTTAGAAGTTTTGGGTATTAAAAATTTCTAGATTCGACCACAAAGGCTGTGGTCCTATGATAAATATATTCTGTAAAAAGGTATGATCGAAGAAAATAGGTATAATACTAACCCGTGTAGATATGTTCAATAGATTAAAAAAAGTAATTTCCAGCCTTTAAGACCAATAAATTTTAATTTAACTTTTAGTTAACTCGCACGACCTGCTCTTAAAAGAACCTAGAAATTTTGATATTAATGACTACATTTTATATTCCAGCACATATACTCAATCTTTGACTAACACTTATTTTCTAGTTAAAAAGATACATTCATCAGCTTCGTCGATTTTTCTCTTGTTGGCTGATTCTCGGCAAATATCGGTTATTTAAGCTTATCTTAAACAATTAGGGAAAGAAACGAAATACCGATAGAAAAATTTAGGTATTGATACCGATAGAAAATTCAGGATTTGTAAACAAAGAAATTTTCAGAATGAATGGAAAGTATAACAAAACGCAATATAGTGAGGAATTACTAAACTGTTGATAGAAATTTGACCATCATTTTTGACAAAATTACAATTAAAATTTTGTCCAATCAATGACGAAAACTGTTAATAGGCTAGCAGGTCGCTGGTTAATTGGTAGTGTGGCAGAGTTCATTAATGGATTAAAAGTGCAGACAAAGAGTTTTGGGGGGAGAGGGGATAGAGGGCAATAAAATCAAAGGTTCCCTTTAAGAAGGTAAAAGATTATTTAGTTTACAATTATGAAGTATTTCTGGATATTTTATAGTTATATTTATATGTAATAGAGATTTTTTAAAAGCTTAAATAAAATGAATAGCTTATGGTATCAAAGATGTTGTACAAACAATTAAACAACTATAATCGTGAACAGTGAGCGTGAAGCTTCAAGTCGAAGTGATAGCGAGACACAAGAAAATATAGTACGAAGAAAGAGAAAATAAAAAATTAACAAGTTTTAAAATAAATTATGTGCAAAAATAATAATGTTGTACCAATGAAATTAGTTACATTATATTAACGTATTAACATTTTCAAAATTAATGTACTTTTTTAATTTAGTGCAAATAAATCCGATAAATTCTAGAGGAAAGTCATCACTTTGATACCACTTAAAAGATTAGACAGAATATATGAAACCTTTTCCTACAAATTTTTATTCAATTTAAGATTACGAATGTAATGTCTCCCTCGTTAGGGTTCCCTATAATCTATTTTTTCATCCTTTCTAACGATCCTAATTTCAATCCTATAAAAACCGTTGAAAAGAAAAAAAACAAAGTATTTTAATAATAGCTGAACATTATTATTCAAACTCGCAAAAAATATTTCATATCAAGCATAAATTGTCTTTTTAATTAAAAAAAAAATTAAATAGGATATCCAAAAGTGAAGAGAAAGGAGTCACAAAATAGAGTTATGAAAAGAGTTAAAAACGATTTTTCGTCCCTAACAAAGTTTATTTTAAACATTGCTTAAAAACCATTCTAAAAAATAAGTTCCAAAAATTGTTTACTAAAGAAAACTTCACAGATTGGAGCATCTATGCTTGGAATAAAAATCAAACAATAGAGAGAAAAAAAAATAATGAATAAAAAGAAGAACCTTGTCATCCGTGATTTAGGGTCGTGCTTGAGTTTTGTATAAATGATTAATATTCTAAAAATACAAGCAAAAAAGGGACATGAAAAGGCCAAAAGAACATTCTATGAAAAAAATATCATAAAAGTACACTAACATAAATTAAGAAAGGGGACAAATAAAATATTCTTTTTACCGTGCACACTGAAGTGAAAAGAAGGTAAAGTTCCTGTCGAACAGAAGAATGATGAAAGAAAAAAGAACTACGGAAGTAAAAACACAATAAAGAAAAGGCGGCCCAAAACATTCTTTATTAGTTTCTTCAACAAATGATAATCAAACCTTCTTGCTCAGTTAAGCAAAACAAAGATTTCCTTTAATTTTGTATTTTCATGTGCCAGGAGATAAGAAATAAAAATAAGACAACGGTTACTAGGAAATAGAAAAAGTTCATCAAATGATTTCTTCTAATAGAAAGTGTATATTTCTTCTAATAAAAATAAAATCCAATGTTAATCCTTAAGCGTTACGAACCATAGAACTAAGACTATATTATTAAGAAATGTAATTCATGCGGTATTTAAATGAGATTTTCATCTTGTACGCATATACTTGTATTTCAATCTTGTTCGTAAAGTATGATCAACTTAAAGTTATCCATAACGTATGGAGAAAAAAATATTAGACTAATATTTAAATCAAATATTTATGACAAAATTATGATTTTCGCGTAAATTTTATTAATGGGTAAAATTTACAAAATGGTATATAAACCATAAAACAAAATTTCAAACAATAACTATTAAAAAAAATTATTAATTAAATTTTTAAAGTTAAACTTCTAGGCTTCTGGTAAAAATATTTTATTAATGAAAAAAGTGGCCTTCCAAATTCAACCGGAGAGAATTAACAAGGGACAATGACAACAAAGTTTTAAGGAAATATCTTTCCAACTAAATTATTCATAGTTAAAGTTCGATAATACAAAAACGTTATCTTTGTTATTCATACAAACAAAAGTTAAATGTTTAACTTTTTCAAACAATATTTCGAAAACACAACGAACCGTTTGTAAACTTACTTCTTACTTTCGAAAAAATAATAACTTTTGAAACACAAAAATAATTTCTGAATACACTTCATTACTTTGAAATTTGTTCGCGCCAAAAGATTGCAATTAAAACTAGCGTGGCAGAATTCTTTTTTCCGTTTTAAAGACTTCTCAAAACTCTGAAAAGCTTTTTGGATTTTTTTTTTTGCAAGAAAAAAAACTTTTAATATGACAATTCTTACTGGAGGGAAAAAAGAAGAAAAAGAATTTAGCCATTGCCATACGAAAAATATAAAAAACGAAAAGTTGATAAGTTCTTTTCTGAAATAAATTTAATGCGCACCAAAAAAAAGAATTAAACTCGAACCTTATAATCAGTCGAACGTTCTAAATAATTTTATATTCACTGATTAGCTGTGGAATTCCACTTTTTTATTCTTTGGTATTTCTTAATGCGTTAAGAGAAGTTAAAATAATGACAAAAAAATAAAAAGTGGCCAATGACGCTTATGGATCACAAAAATGCTTTAGTGCATTAAAGCCACTTTGTCATTTCGTGGAAAGCGATAGAGCAGGCTGCCTTACAAAATATATTTCTAATTCCCTACTCTTAGTGGATAAAAAGAAAACGGCTACCATTTTTAAAGGGAATCGACTAATTAGGATATGGTTAAAGACAGCTGAAGCACCCGTGGCAATTTTGTCTTTTTTTTGTAGCTCGATAAAGGTAGCTTTCAACATTGGAATTCTCTCATATATTTTTGGCTCGATGTTCCAAGTCGAATAGACATTACGCAGATTTATTTAAACTATTAAAAGAACATGGAACTATTAAAGAAACAGGTTAACCGCAATTTGTTTTCTAACAAAAGTACTTAACAGCAAAGGAAAATTGTAGTAACATCAAATAACTATTAAAAAAACTTTCTTTTATAAATAAATCTATTATTATTTGTAACATATAAGCTTCTAAAATAAAAGATTGCTTATTCTAGATCGATTAAAAACACAGAAGGCTAAATTTAAATGAAATTATCTTATTTTTAATTTTTTTTTAAGTTCAAACACATTAAGTTTAAACAATGATAATTTCAAAGAAATTAAATTTTTATTTTATACATTTCCTCCTTCCCAAATGACGCGAGCACTGCTTAAGTTCTTATCCCTCAGAGGGAAGAGCCCATCTGAACTAAGTAATTCTAGCATCGCTGAAAATTCTACCCACTACTATGGTATTGAATTCGACCAATACAACCTAGGGATAATCAATAATGATATAGAACAAACCATATTAGTAGTTTGATGGTAACAAAAATTAAATCATTATTTTAAACTAATTTATAATTAAAAAATTTTATTAAAATAAATTAAAATTATTATTAATCAAGAAAAACACCACTATTCAAAAAGGTCTTATATGAATGTGTTTCACTGCTAAAAAGGTAATTTACTTATCTTGATTGAGGGATCTCTGTATTTAGGGAAATGTTTCAGGGGGTTGTTCAGGGGAAGTTTACACTTTGGAGCTTAGGACTTTTTAGATTTTACTATTTAAAACACGTAAAATTTGTAACATACAATCTTTTTCCGATTTTCAACCAAATGTACACTCTTAAAACAAAGAAATCATGGAAATTCCACTCCTCATAAGGGAAGTGTATTTTTCTCGCGGCCCAAACCGGAAAGGAGTGGAAATTAACTCAGACTGAGTTAAAACCGCTCGTTTGTTTAAGAGTGTACAATTTACAATGTAAATATAATTTTTTTCAGTATGCAAGTCCTGTAGAATGTCGCTTAATCTGTAAAAGTTTTGAGCCAATGTACTGAAACCCATGTCACAATAAGTTTATAACTTTTGCAAACAATCACTTGTAATAATAACTACTGCTAGTGATATGCCCATTAAATAAACCCTTATTTTTAAGTAAATCGATAACCAAAAAAAAAATTAAGGTAACAGGAACTCTAAAAATACTAAGCATAAACTACAGTGGAACCCTTATAATATTTCAGACTTAATGCATTACTTTTGTTAGATTTTATAACTAAACTGTTAACAATTTTCTCTTTTCTAAAACTCCAGCTTTTTTGAACAAATATATATTTGTCCCAATACCTACCTTGTTGAATATATTCTCATAAAAAAAGCACAAAATAATATAAAATAAATGGGTTAGTGCAATCACTGAGCTCATCAGTGCTGGGGAAAGGGGTTAGGAGAGTTTCGCAGTAGGAAATTGGAGTCTGAATTGAGAAGAATTCATTTTATGTCCGTACATTCCATTTTTTTTATTAAAATTTAAAACTAAGGTTAAACTGCCTAGTAACATAAAGAGAATTTCAGCAATCCATTAAAATAATACTATCGTAAACTGACAAGATATAAAAAATTTCATATGACTTAATAATTAATGATGTTTAGATTTTCATAATGAAGGTAAGGTTGTACCTTAAGGTTTTAAAACCGAATGTATTTGATACATTTTTATATTACATGCGCGATGAGTTATTATGATGATATTAAAATGTCTTAAACATTATCTAATTTAGTTGGAAGACAAAAGCCTGAAATCAAAGTTTAAGATCGTTCAAAACTAGTTTTAAAATTAAAAATATTCTAAATTTCAGTTTTCTCCAATTTCCTTCCCCAGCAGACTCTCTCAACATTTAACGCATGCAAAACATTTAGCAAATAAAAATTTACACAGCAAATATAAAAAAAAATTAAAAAATAAAATTTACTTTGATATAAGAAAACTATTTACTATTGAGCATTGAAAACACTTTACACGCTATGAAAAGCCAGGAAAACAAGTTATAGGAACAAAGTAAATGTAATAATTTCCATTGCAATGTAATGCAAATTATACTAAGACTTAATATATTTATTGCTAATAAAACTTACATGAAGAAATTGGGTTTCAAGTTCTATTAACTGATTTTAAGTTCAACATAAAGCATTCAATAATGTGCCGTAGGTTTGAATAAAGAGTGTTTTAAATTAAAAATCTAAAACCAAAGTTGCTTGGTGTTATGCGTTCAATAAATTTAAAATATGCAAGGTAAGCTACGAAAGTAAGCTTTTCTTAAGGGTTAAGGTACTATATCAGTGAATTACAGTTATGATAGCATGCATGTGCATGGAATTATTTGATCGTTTTATAAATTGAATTTGAATTATTTTAAAGAATTAAAGCTACCAGTCAATAGTTAAAAGTTTGAAAACGTTGAGGGAATTCCAATACTCTGCTTTTATCGGACATAGCTTGGGCAAACCAAGGTTATTGCTACTGCCTTTGGAAGGGCAATTGGCAGTATCTACAGAAAGTTAGTTTTTTTTTTTTTAAACTTAATGGGAGAACGTTGTGCTATGCGACAAAACGGCAAAAATTAGAAATTGAGCTTTAAAATTTATAGTTAGCGCTTAGATACGTTAAAAATTGTACTTACAAACAGTAAATAACATACTTATACTGCTAAATGACAAAAAGGTGAAAACAGGAGAGATATTTAAGTTTTCAGTTTGTATTCAAAAGTGTTGAAAAGGATACTTGCAAACCAAAAAAAATATACTAAACTTAAAGTTTATGAAAAAAGGGATAATTCTAATCATTAAAGTTAGAAATAAGTTCAGACATGAAAATCTCAATTTTTTCAAAAATATCACATAGCATGTTGTTCCACTAAGCTACTTAATTACAAATGTTAGGACGTACCTCATTGAGCTGCGCCACAATCTTGTTGAAGGCATTGATCCACCGCCGCTTAGCCCTGGACATGGTCGGATCCGCTTCGTCGATGGGCAAAGTCGGGACAACCGGCTCTGACGGAAACATTATCGCCCCGCTGAAGTCTATCGATGGCACATCAAGGGAAGGGGCGAGTCCTTTCGTGGACAGCACGCTCGCCCTCCTGTCCCTAGCTATGTCAGCCTCACTCTTGTCAACAGTGAGGGTCAAAGAAGTCTCAAACTCAATCGAGTTGGTCACCTGCGACTTGAAGTCGCTCTCTGGTTCCTTTTCGATGATGGGGATGGGGGCAGGAGGGGGTTCTTTTACTTGGATCTCGGGGAAATCGGGTTTAGGGGGCTCTTTTTCATAGTCCATCTCTTCTTCTTCTTCTTCCTCTTCTTCCTCCACCATCCATTCTGGCTCTTCTGTGTCATCCTGCCATTCGTTGATGAGTGAATCGATTTGGTGGTTGGTCATGGCATCGTCTGCCCAGTCCTCTTGCACTATGGTTTCTTCACTCCAGCCATTTTTGATGGAGTCTGCGTGGGTCTTCCACCTCTCAGCGTTCCTCACTGGTTCTGTTGGGACATTGCTATCCCACTTATCTTCTTTTTTAGATGGCTCTGTTCCATTCCACCTATCACCATTCTTTACTTCCACAGGATGATTATTCCACCGATCCCCCTTCTTCACCTCGGCTGAATGACCATTCCACTGTTCTCCATTCTTCACAGGGGCAGCTACATGACTGTTTCTCCTTTCCACTGGTGCTTTAGCAGTATCTAAAGTCTTGTTGTTCCACAATTCACTAGTCGTAGTAGGCTCTGCAGGTGGCTGACCATTCCACTTGTCTTTGGGTGTTTCAACTGTAGGTTCTTTCCATCGATCTGGAGCAGCCTTTGCGATCTCCACCGGCTGTCCATTCCACCGATTGGGCTCCATCGCAGCTTCCGCTACAGGACCATTCCAATGGTCAGCCACTTTGGGTACTTGTGCAGGATGTCCAGTCCACCTGTCTGGATCTTTGGTGGGCTCCGGCAGCTGCTTATTCCACCTGTCATCTTTGGTGGGTTCTGGTGGATGCTTATTCCACCTGTCTGGATCTTTGGCAGGCTCTGGTGGATGCTTGTTCCACCTGTCGGGATCCTTCACAGGTTCTGTTGGAAGCCCACCCCACCGATCGGCAACCTTCACCGGCACCGGAGGAATTATTTCGGGAATCGTGGGAACTGCTTTCCTGACTGGAACCTTTGGTACCTCTATCGTCGGACCCGTATCATGACCCCAGTCTGTTGTTGGACTCTCTTTCCACTCCTCATGCTCTTTGCTCCACTCCGATTCCAGACTACGCTTCTTCCATTCACTACCAGTGCTATCATTCCTCCACTCCTCGGGGTCTGGGAGCTTCCTCCCAGTCCCCCTCCCAGGAACAGCACCATTGACTTTGCTCCAGTCAGTAAGAGTTTCCTCTTGCTTATACTTAGTAGATGCCGGTTTGACAGGGACAGGGACTGGCACTGGCACTGGCTCAGGTTCTCCATTCCACTGGGGCATGTAATACGCGTCTGGTTCATTATAATTATACTTGCTACTTTTCTCCCAGTTTTCTGTAGACACTGAGTCTTCTCGAAAACTAGGATAACTCTCAAAGCTACTTTGGGGATATGTTTCGGGACTTTCTCTATAGCCATAATCTTCTGCACTGTTGGCGTGCTGTGCAACGAATTTGTCGTGAACAGATTCGTCAAAACCTGTCTGTCTTTCTAAACTACGTCTCCTATTTGAACTTTGGAAGCGTTCTAACATCTTTTTATCGGTTTCTGTGTCTATTGTGTCCTCTTCAAAATGACAGTGCCTGGAACTTCTGTCTGTTTCAAATGAATAACGCATGTCACTTTCATAATCTAAACTAAGGCTATTGTCATAACCGGAAGTAGATCTAGTTGAGCGAGATCTGCAATAAAAAAAATGCATATCAATAAACATAGTTCAAATTAAACCTTTGGGTATACACTTTGTCTACTATGGTTATTCAAAATACAGTAGGCTTAATTTTTATATGTTTAAACAAAATAAAGAAATTAAAATAATTTATGACATTCAATTAAAGAAAATTTTAATTGTTTAAAATTAATCAAAACAAATTCTACTTATTTTTAAGACATCAAATATTACCTTAAGATTTTTAACTGTATGAATATAAGAATTCATGAATTTATAGAAGTGCAACACTATATAAACTAAATGAAAGCATGTGACAAAAAATCTATATTTTTGCTTCTGATATCCCACATTGGTTATGGTAAATCATTTTAATGAAGTGCTTTACATGCAGCTGCATCCATTTATTTGCATATCATACGGAGTGTGTACAGAGAGTCCGAACAAAATAAATGCACTTAAGAATTGAATATCAATTGAATTATGACAAATTTAATTTATGCATGTTATTAATCAATAATATAAATTCCACTGTCACATTTTTCTCAATTATCACTTAAATACTCCCTCTACAGTATATCAGAATTTCCAAATTTATAACATGCAAAAATTAATATCTGTGACAAGTCCCATGCTATTCAATTTTAAAATATAGTAATTTTTGGGACAAACTGTACAATGTGTGCTATGTTCGACTACTAAGTGAAGAAGCATCATTGTAAGCACTTACACATTTTCTCTATCACAATAATACTTCTTATATCTGTAACTGTAGAAAAGTAAAAATCAAATAATAATCAAACTGTGTTCACTAACTTCTTACTTTCGCATTATCAAATAATTTTTAAACATCGAATATAGCATTAATACGAATAATAATTTACTTGAATAATCTATCGCACTGTACGCGGAAAAAGTGATGTGTCTAACTTAGGGTTATTTTTCCTTTCCTAGGCTAATAGCTATGTATGATAATTTAAACTAGGAAAAAATGCTTATTTGTTTATATCCAGTTTTTCAAATTTTAAGGACGAAATTATTGTGATTAAGTGAATTCAGATAGGTAAGCATTCATAGTGGTGGGCAATATATTAATAGCATAGTTTACCTTTAAAAAAATATAGCAACAGATATAGAAACCTTTTATAACACAATACAGCAGACTGCTTTTTAACCTTTTTAAATAAGGTATGCGCCTAAAAGCTATCAAATTTATAACATTTTGTCCCCCGAGTATCGTGTTCTGTATTGTATAATGTGTCCAATTTCAATAACATTTCATATGAATGTAATCTTACAGTAGTACTTAAATTTTTAAAAATATCTCTGAACCAAGCCTAAAATTTGTAACCTAAAACAGTAACATGTAAATGTAAATTTGTGTACCATTTCATATTATTAGTCAATGCAATTGTACTTTGAATATTTCAATTATTAAAAAATAACAACAGACATCCTTAAATTTAAAAACTACCAACGTTTGAAAAAAAACTTGCAGCTAGGCTGTATCAAATGTAACAAAACAATATAAATTACTTTTGAAAATTTTAAAACTTCTTAACTTCTTAAGTAAACATAGTAAATAAAAATATCAATTGCAAGGAGTTATGAAATATTAAAATTATCTAACCTTTTCTAGAAGATATTTATGCAATTTAATAAATATGTTTACTTTGAAATGTTCATAAAACTCTCATAATTTAACAGTTTAAAGAAATTAAATTTTAAACTAAAACAATTCTTAAAACCCTAACTTACCGATCTGTGCTGTGTGAGTTCATGCGGCGGTTGGGTCGACTATTGTAATACAAAGGATCTTCGGAAACGGAGTTACGATCTGTGTACTCGTTACGGTCTCTAGATGTTTCATAATCTGTTTCGTAACTATTGCCCGGCTCTATGTACCTGCAAAAAAGTATTGTTTATTATAGAGAAAGTAACTATAAATCTTAACACAATATTTCAAAATTTGATAAATGATCATTTTTGTTTGGGGAATATTTACAGACTATACATGAGCCACAGGGTCATTCACTGTCTCCCAGTGACATCACATATCACTTGCTTAGCAATGCTAGTCATTGCAATGCTTGAAGAAAACCTAGCGGGGGGTAATGAAAATAAATAAACTTGTAGCACAGATTGTCAATCAAGACCATAAGGGCTTTAATTCGATGCACTAAGTGGAAATATAAACATCCTTGCATTAACCATCTTCTACATTTGAATACATGTGGAATATTATATATTCTCGTCAAATCTGAAATAAGTTGTTTCAATTAAATTATTTAAGTAAGAGAAATAGTCAATTTGATCAGTTAAAAATCATACTTTACTATTGATGTGACAAGTCAAATTCTCCAATACTCGCCAAATTGAACTTAAATTATCGTCAATTGAACACATTTGCTTCTGAATTGTCAATTTAAAAATAATTTTTTTACTTATATAAAAAAGTTACAATTCACAAAATACAGGAATAGAATTTGGGTTTTAAAAAATGTTTTTACATGCATATTGTTTTGACTAATACATTACTTTCCATGAAAATATACTTTTTATGAGCATTTGAAAAAAAATTACATTTAAATTCATTTTCAAAATCATTCAATAAACCAAAATAAAATTAAATTGGTTGCCCATTTTAAACTGAGGTTTATTATTTTAGATCCTAAGAGAAAAGACAAGTAACAAGGGACACACCAAAACAAGCCATGAAACCGCAAAAATGATTGACTATATCTCGCAAATTAAAAAAGTATAGATTGAAGTATTGCCTTGTGTAATCTGAAGCAGAGGTTCTTTTCTAAATCAAATATATTTATCAAAAGGGAAACACTGACTGTACAAAGGGTACAAAATAATCGAATTTCTAAGCAGTTTTATGAACTACACTAAATAAAAGTTATATAAATGAAAATTGTATAACCGATAATAAAAAATCAAAATTCGTTTTCATCCCACCTTTCATGCAAAAAATAAGCATATGTGATTGCAATGGACAAAAATGGAAAATGGGTTTGCATCTGCCTTTGGCACTTGCTGTGAGGCCACATTCCTTCTCATAATAAACGTATTACCTTTCGAAAGCAAAACAGTAAAAATGTACAAAACAAGCAATTACATGAATTGCACAAACTGAGAGCCACATGAAGAACAATGTATGACCATTAATAAATGAATCCCAATTCATTTGCACCATATCATCAATGTAACATTTGATTGCAACCAGATTGCAAGAGGCTTTATTTCTGCCTTGGGTACCTACTTACTGCAAGGCCATTTTCCTTCCCGTAATAAGTGTATTACCCTTGGAAAGAAAAAGAAAGTAGAAATGTACAAAATAGGCAGCTTCATGAATTGAACTAAGTGAGAGCTACACAAAGAAACTGTCTGACCATTATTAAATGCATCCCAATTCATTTTCACCACATCATCAATGTAACAAATATACATTTGATTGCAACCAGATGTAGGAAGCCTAACTTCTACCTTGAGTACTGAGAGGCAGCAACAAAACAAAGCATATTTGATTGCAAAAGACTGAAAGGGGGAAAGGGCCTTCCGCCTTGTTCTGCGAGGACACATTTTTTTCTCATAGTAAACGTATTAACCTTCCTCTTTGAGAGCAGAACAGAGTTGAAATCTACAACACAAACTCTTACACTATTACATGAATTGAACAAACCGAGTGCCACATGGAGAAAATTGAATGACAATTACTAAATTGATCCCAATGCATTTTACCATATCCTCAATGTGAAAAATAAACATTTGATTGCAACCAGATGTATACGAGGCCTTACTCCTGCCTTGTGTACTTACAGCAAGGTTACATTCTGAAGCCTCATAATAAACGTATTACCCTTCGAAGACAAAACAGAGTATAAATGTAAAAAAACAAGGACTTGCATTACATGAATTTCCCAAACTGTGAGCCACATAGAGAAAACTGCTTGACCAAACATAAATTAATCCCAATCCATTTTCACCACATCCTCAAAACAAATAAATGTTTGATTGTAACCATACATAAGAAACCTTACTTCTGCCTTTCGTACATACTGCAAGGCCATGTTCTACTCATTATAAACATATTGCTCTTGGAAGAGAAAACAGAGAAGAAAAGTAAAAAACAAGCCATTAAGTAAATGGAACAAACCGATAGCTACATGGAGAAAACTGCATGACCATTAATAACACATCACCAATATAACAAATAAACATATCGATCAAATAACAAAACCAGGACAAGTGCAAAAACACAAGGATCGAAAACTGGATACCTGTTGTGCCCAGCGTTTTCAAAAACCACTAACCCCTAGAATGCGCACATTTGTGGTTTTGTCATGTGACTGATGATATGATTGCAACCATACACAAGAAGCCTTCTTACTTTGGCCTTGGGTACTGGGAGGCGGCGGCGGCTCTCCTGGTGATTTCTGCGGCCCCCCCAAACTGGTGAGCAGAGCTGTTGGGGTGGTGAACGGAGGCACTTGGGTGTTGAACCTGGGTGGGGTAGCTGACATCGCTTGTGTAGTCGCTGTCTTCAGAGATGCCAGCTATTAAAGAACAAGAGTTGAGTTGAATTATCACTAGAGCTACAGAAGGGCTATTGGCAACAGACATCGTAATTTAGAACCACAATCAACTGTTGAGTTGACACCTGAGTATGCATCCAACATAACTTTTAAGAGCAACATTTTATACAGCGTCAGGACTTTGGAGCATATTTAACATGCACTCCCTCTACACAGGGTATAATTCGTCATCATTCATAACAAGAGAAGAAAAGACATCAGCAACTGTGGTACACATTTAAGGTTGTCGCATTTTTAATTGTTGGCTCAGCTGTTTTGAAATATTACGTGCCCGCCTTATAAACTCAAGATTCTGGGTTCGAGCCGTAGCTAAATCGGCAGATTTTCAGGATGGTAAAAAAACCAAAGTAAACATGGTAGCTTCAATAAATGGTTTGAAGGATTGGTAGTACATGAGGTGCAATACAGTTAAAGCAAGTTTCAGCTTTCTTTTTCTTCAACTAAATTCAGATACAAACACACAACTTCTAAAACAAAAATCCGCTTCCAATTCACTATTTCAAAATTAACGACAAAAATGATATTTACATAGTGGTACATAAAACCTAAATAGAAATATTCATACAGAGGGTTTTATCCTCATATTACACTAACAAAAACTATTTATTAGAAATTTATGAAAGTTCTAAGTTAAAAGGCTCTAACTGTCACATCTTTAAAGCAGCAAAACTGTTTATTTGCTATTACTTCATCACCCGAAAAAGTTAAGTCACTAAGTATATTGTTGTTGTTGCGTGCCTCCAGTGCATAGCCCGGAAGGCAGGAGGGGTGCAGTAGCTTTTATTGGAACAAGGCTTTGGAGATCTGCGAGGTTGGAAGTCTAACTTCTGGAGAGGGTGCCCCCTCCTCAATTTAGGCCTGTCGCTGGAGGGAAGGGGCCTATTTCTAAAGACAACCTGCACCCATAGTAACTGCGTTATGACCGCCCACAGGAAATTAACACCCACATATTTAACAAGCACGCCACATGTATTCAGAACAACACAAATGCTTATGCCTTATTTGAGTGGTTTCAAAGCTTGACGAGACCACTCACTGGACAAGCGAGGGTCTAAACCACCATACCGGACAGGCTATAACATTAAAACAATTAAGTAACATAACAAAAATGTGAACAACCATGGCAGAAATAACTTATTCATAGGTAACTACCTAAACTTAGTAAACTACAAATATTTTTCTGAAATGCGTTTTAAGAAATTAGAGTTATAGTAAATATTTTTCTTTGTGTATTTGTGTGATTCCATATAAAAATATGGAAGAAAAGTACAAAGGCAATGAAGTACAAATGAAATGGCAGATAAATACATTTAAAGATATCTAAACCTAATAATGTATTTCTAATTTAAAATAAAGTTATTGACTGCCACTTCAATTAATATTTCATAATATAGGATATAATTTAAAACCTATGATTTTAATTCACAATAAAAAAATAGTTTGTTTTAAAGACTGTAAAGAAATTACAAAGGATGGTACTACACATTTTAAAATATTTAAGGTCCGGTTTAAAGGCTGTAGAAAATAAGCTTAGGGTTTCACGTGGATGACAAAAAAAGCATACAGCTGAATTCTTTTTTTAAAAAGGTCTTGCATAATAAATGAGCAAATTTAAATGTTGGACAGACTATTACAAAAACCTGCAAAAGTTAAGGTAAATTTTTACAGCTTACAATGGCTTATAAAATAACTTACAATTAAGTGAAAAATTATGTCTTCTATCTTGTTCCCTTAAGCTTGAAATCTGAAATATATATGTTATGTTTACTATGAGTAAAATACAATCTGTACAAGCTATATTTTAATCAATAAATCAAAATATGAAGTATAAATATGTTTGTAAATTCTAACTAAAATATCTTTTAATAGCTTTATCGTTTTCAAAATTTAATAGCAATTTGAAATTATTTCAAAACCGGAATCTCAATATCAATATTACAAAAATATGTTTAAACAGTTCCAAGATTATGTAAACAGTATTCTAAAATTCAAAATAACTCTGCTGTCTAAAACCTGAACAACATTATCTAACTGATATCTAACTCCTGATATCTAACCGAATTTCTTTACTGTTCTTATTACAATTCAACTATTGCAGAAAAATATATTAAGATAGAAATAGTAATATTTGTACACTCTTGTAGCCAACAAGTAGCATTTCTAACCATAACCTAGATTTGTCCTCATATTTGCCAACCTTGAGCCTTTTTAATACTCTATATAACAAAAACTTTAAAGAATTGTTAAACATTCAAATAGGTAGACTATTGAATTTGTTAACCTTCAGCACATTGCAACAGTAAAACTTACCATTTATTTTAATTCCTAAGAAATTATTTATTGATTGTTAATTATTATACAAAAGACTTACAAAATATAGTACAATGACTTATGAATTTGACACCAAAAATTTCAAGATTTATTAGTATACAGATGGCACGAATATGTTATGTAAATTATTATGAAAAGAAAATTTATATGTAAATAGAAAATAAAACAAAATATAATTTATCTTAAAGTGTATTGATTTAAGAAACATTTAATAGTAATATAAAGACAGATAACAGTATTATTTAAATATACAAACATAAAATATTTTAACAAATTAAAAACAGTTAGTGGACATTTTTAGTTATACATTATGGTCAATATTTTTATATTATAATATGTATTAGTATTTTAATTCCATTCATAAATGTTTTTCTTTAACAGAGCGGAGATGTCTATCTTTGCAATATTATGAAAGAGCAGTTGCAAATAATGCCAGTAGAGAGTTTTAAAAATAAAATTTAATACAAGTTGATATTTAAAACAAAAAATGTCTACTTTTACCAAGTAAGTGAAGTAAGGGTAAAAATGTCGATTCACCAAAACACAAAAACATTTTAATGTTACATGCTCAATAGGTTTTTGCATTTTAATAACAATTAAATTGAATGACAATGCCAAATCATATTTGCTTACCTCATGGCCCAAAATAACGTTTAAGTAATCAAGCTTTTTCATGAGCTCTTCATCCTCAAGGTCTTCTATGTCTTGGAAAAACCAGATTAAATCTTACAAAAATGAAATTTAGAAAACCGGCACAAGATAAATGACAAATTTCAAAACAATAGCATAAAAAAGTGCACTTGAAATATTATTATTATGCGAGTCAGCACAAAAACTTAAAACGAAAATATTTGTTTTACGTAGCATTAAAAGTGTTGCAAGAGTTTTATTTTCTGATCTCACTACAATCACTATCTGATAACTAACAACTCATTTATGTGTGTTTTCAAGGGTTTTTTCTCCGTACTTATATTCTATTAGGATTTCACTGTTTATCGTACCATATTTATGTTGTGTCATAATACATTTTTTACATTGACTAATCAAACTCCAGATATACTACTTAGCTACTTAGGTTAGTTGTGAGACTAAAAAACTGCTGACTTGTGTTTGATTTCGGTTCTAGGTATTTTGCTCTGACCAATTCAGTATTTCATCCTTCTTGAGTGAGTAAACCACTAAAATTGCAAGGGATGTTAGCCTTATAAAAACCAGTCACTTGTCAAGGGCAACACAGGCAATTAGTACCAAAGTTTCGGTCAATAAAAACACTGCCTGATAGATCAGGTAGTTGGAGCACATTTAAAGTTTATTTGCAAACCTTCAAGGTTTTTTTTTCCTACACAATAGCTAATTAAACTGGGGCATCAAACTACTTAAAGCCAATTTGCACTCATGTACTTAATTTTTCTATACATATGTTATTTAGGATTGTTTTTTAAATAGCAATCAATTGACTTAATACAAGTCATATTGGTGATTCTACATGGTTTAGAACTAAATATGGCAGTCTATAAAGCAGTAACCCTTGGCCCATAAAAATGTGTTCGTAATGTTAATTCTATTAATAAATTAGTTTGTGCAAACTTATAATTTAGGTTGTGTAAAAGTTAAACGATGTCTAAGTCAAACAATGCCTATTTAAAGATGTAATCACATTAACTTTTTGAAAATCATTCTTTGGCTTAAATAAAAACTTAATGAACAACAGAAGATTGTGTATATTAAAAACAAATGTATCTCAGAACAAGTGGGGTACATTTTACACAATCGTCAATTTTAATATTTACTTTTATATGCAGATTTAAATTAACAACAACCTGACCTGAAAAGTACAAAAAAAACATTGGTCAAGAAAATTGAAATATTACAATTACAAGGTCAAACACAGAAAACTGCATTTTTTTTACACACTACTTCTACCTTTCATTAACCCCTTCACTAACAGGATGTATGCAGTGTCAATTCGATCATCAACGACCAGGATGCATATTTCTATTCCTTACATGCAAATGACACCTCGTTAGTGACGTCATGCTGCCGAGCGGACCCGAAACGAATGTAACCAATCATTGTCCATCTCGTAGTAACGTAAAACGGATTGTTTGGCAATTAAGGTGCAAATTGCATCGAATTACTTTACAATTAAGTGAAAACAATCTTTTCCCAAATATGTTATTTTTTTTGCCTCAAATTTTGTTTGAATACGTTATTTTATTTGTTTGTTTTATACATAGTCTATATAAGCCTAAAACTTCAAAGTACTATGATAATATCACCATAAAGCTGTTTTGGGTTCTAGATGAACAATGCTAGAATTCGCCTTTTGTTTATTTACCACGTATATTTGTGTTTAGAAATCTTAGTTAAGTATGTACCTATCTTTTATTATTTAAGCATATAAATAGGCGTATGTATTTTACATTTGAAGGCCACTGTAAAATAGTCATGTTAGTAAAACAAATTGCACCTTGCACTAACGTTTAAATATTTTCCACGTTGCATTGAAAATTAAAAGTTCTTTTTTTTTGTAATTTCATAGTTGATTAAGATTACGGTAATTCCATTGTAAATAATTTTTTCTTATGTACCTATAACATGAAGCCGCAAAGCGAACATGAAGAACGAACACGTAAAACTTTAGAACGTTCGCATGGTCATCGTGAAGGCTTGGTGATGTCACTGGCGAGGTGTCATTTGCATGTAGGAATATAAATATGCGACCAGGATACACTGTGTACATTATCCACTCTTCAATAAACAGATTTGCAAACCTGGTCTATAGGCTCAAAAAATTAAGTTATGATGAATTGAAAAAAATGCATTTACTCCGAGGTAAAACAGATATGTGTGATATACAAAGTGTTTCAGAGAGATAAGAAGGAAACTGAAGAACGCACCACATGGCAGTTCGAAGTGTGCCTCGAGCAGAAGGCTATGACCAGTAGGCACTTTGGTTCCAACCACTTCTCCCTCCTCCATCATCAGCTCCTGGTCCAGGGACAGCCATTGGCCTTCACCACCCTACAAAAACACAAAATTTAACCTTTAAAGATTTAGGGGTGCAGAATATGTCTGATCTGGCAATCCTAGATCTGGGGAAATTTTGAAGGAAAATATACAATTGATTTCGATTAACAATGAACTACTAAAGTCCCTGATCAGTCGTTTATTTTCTGTTTTGAGTGGCCAGTTATTTTATAAACATGGATCAAGTATTATGTTCATGCAAAATTTTCTATTCTTATGGAAATACAGAATTTATGTAAGCCTATAACATTAAATTTTTGGGAAATTTTCATATGGATTGGGGTAAATGTTGAAAGTAAAAACATTTTCTGCACCCCTGTAGAGCTTTAGACACACTTTTTCCGTATTTTAAGCAACAGTGTATTTTACAATAACCATAAGTTTCAAAATTAATACATTTTTACTGGTAAGGTACTTGTTCCATTTTGAAATGATTTTAAGATCATCTCTTCAAATGTAAACCTAATTCTGATTTTTTTAAGCAAATATGTTCAATTAAATCAATTTATATCTAAAATTTATGCAGAAAAAACACACATTTTTTACCATTTCCAGGCTACTTGAAAGGTTAAAGGGGGAATTGGTGAAGAATTTTTATTTCATTGAAAGTTTTAATATGAATTTAGTGTTACTCTCGTATTAATAGATTTTGAATGATAAATAGATTGCCGTTGTTGTTGTTGATAACTCATCTATGATTAGATATTAAAAAAAAAATTGTTTCTATAAAAAGGGCCAAAAGAAGTCAGATATGAACACTGTAGAGGCCCATTATTAAGTACAAGCAATACATTTCTTTGGAAGTGAAAAATTTCCTTCAAAAAAATTTAAAAAGCTAAGAATATCCTTTCCTTAGCTTAAGTTTTATCCTTAAAAAGTCGATACGCCCGCGAACAAATAAACTTTTTAGAAAGTAGAAATTGTAGAAATTTAAAACAATAACAACATTATAAATTTCTAAGAAAGAAAAGTTCAAAATGTATATATAAAATGTAAGTAAACATCCACCGAAGCAATCCAAGATTTTTTTCCCTTTAGGTACGTAACTAACAATATATCTTTTAGCTACAATTTTAAAGTGGCTTTTACAAAAAATATTCTTAGCACTACACATGATATACAAATTGTTAAGGGAAATATTTATAACATTTCTTGCAACAACAAAAAAACTTTACACTATGAATATTTCCGTATTGGTCAAGACAATGTTCAAAATTGAATTTAGGAACAATCTTTGCTGCTAACTTAAAAGACTAGTAGCAAACGCACATTATCTAGGAGCAATTCTTTAAAACAAATTATTGAAAAAAATACTTGCACAATATCCAAAGTTTTGGATTGCCAGAGTTTCCAAATTTATTAATCTGCAATTTTGGGATTTTACGAAGTTTCGCAAGTTATAGACAGCCAGAGTTGTGTGATTTTAAGACTGATGAATTTTGAGATTTTATGATCATATCAACTAATTGACAAATTTAGGATTGCTGAAAATTTGGGATTTCAAGATAACTTTTGGTGAGATTTTAAAAAAATTGAATTTTAAAGTAATTTGAAGAAAATAACTGCGACTACATTGGTTTTGCAGTCGTAAATTTAAAAGACTAAGTCGCACTTTGCGACTAGTGACTGTTAATTCAAACCCTGGTCAGAGATTTAATTATCCATTGCAGTACCTCGTTGGTGTACTTTATCCTGGTGAGGGGCATCCACTGCAGGCCAAGGAGCTTGTCCCACAGCATGCCCTTGTTCCAGACTTCAATGATCAGACCTATGTCCATCCTGTTCGTTTCACTGATGGGCACAAGAAGAAAAACTGTTATTTCATGCAAAGAAACAATCTCAAAGAAAATTCCTGAATATGGTATAAATTGACTATTAAGTAAAGGAAAAGTTCACATTTTAAACCATGGAAAGGTTGCTGAACTGCTCAGCATTCTAATCTAAACTATATTTGTTTAGCTAGCAGTATTTAAAAGAAGAGCTTCTCAAATCTGTTTGCGTACAAAACTAAACCAGCAGTTGTTGAAGATCAACATGAGAACGAAAATATTATTTGAACCAAAATCAGCCGTTATTTGATTTTTATACTTTGGAATAAAAATGTATATATATAGTTATTGGCATAACTCAATTATTTTACAATGTTTCAAAACTTTGGAGTTCACATTGTGTTTAATTAATTAGTAATAATATTTTAATATAGAACATACTACTATTCTATAATGTTGATTTTGTATTCTTCCACTAGAAAGGGGTTTTCTTTTTTAATAATATTACGGCTTTACTTAATATTAAATCAGTATCCTTAGCAGTTATTTATTTCACTATAAGATAAACTACTTTAAATAACTACTTTAACTTAATAAACTACTTTAAATCTTTTAAATACATTTCTTAAAAATGACAAACTAGTTCTTATAAACAAAACTTACTTTACGTGTTACAAATAGATTGGTCCTTAATACAAATAACAAATATACGACTAAACAAATGTTTTACTAAAGTGTTTGGCAATATAAATATTTGTAAGTAATAAGGTTAAGTAAGTAATGGAACAAAGGAAATTAACAGAGCATGGCTTACAATATGAAGTCTGACTCCCAGGCCGGCTCATTCCCTTTCACAGAAGTGGTGGTGGATTTCACATTTTGCAATTTTAAGGTGACATAGGTGTTGAATTGATCTGAAATTTGAAATATATACAAATTAATACATAATATTAGGGTGAAATATGTGTGTAACTATGTTAAAATTTATAACAGCTCTACAGTTACAAAAACTGGTTAAATCCATTCCTACAATTATTATTTTTTTCTAATTAAGAACTCATGCTGTATTCTATAAAAGCAACCACTTGCATAAGAAATTAGTCAAAAAATGCAAAGTAGAATCAACAGACATCGTTAAAGTGCTTTTCAACACAAATGGAAGTTATTTGAAAATGTGATATAAAGTTAATCAACACATTTATAATAATTTGCAGCTGTTCTATTCTGATTTCTACTAGGTTTTCTATTTTTTTCAACAAACATCTTTCACCACAACCAATAACTGACACATTCCCTTTATACTCAAAGAATTACACTAGGTTAGCTTTAATTTGAATGCTATTTCTGATAGTTATCATCTCGAATTTCTGGACACTTAATATTGCTGAATATATGTAAAAGTTTAAAGTAGTAACCTAAAAATTAATTTTATAATTTGTAAAAGATTTATACTTACTTGCCGTCCCAACCAAAGCAGCTCTTTTCACTGAAAAGAAAAATGTATAAAATTAGTTCAAGATTTAAAACAAATTTTGAAAATTAAACAGACTCATCTTTGATAAATTCAACAAGAAAATGTACTATGTGTGATCACATAAGTTTTGGATTTGTCAGAAGTAATGTCGCTACAGATGTATGACATCATAGTTTTTAAATATGGTTAATTAATAAAATGGCAAATCAGTTTTCTCTGTAACACATTCTGGTAATTTGCTGTTACGGAAGACATGTGATAGTTAATTTAAAGAGACTACATACTGTCGAGTGTTTTTTTAATCAATGGGAATCAAAGATGTTTGTACTTTTTCGTAATATATGCAATAATCGAAAAGTAATCGTTTTCCAAAGTAAAAACTAAATCAACTGTAAAAAATTTCTGGGCTGAAAGATACATTTGATTGGAAGAATGTATCTTTTAAATAAAAGTTCAGAATGAAGGGAAATGCAAAAACATGCCAAAATGATCAGACCTATTAATAAATAGAGTAATAAAATATATTTAGAATACAAGCCCATCAATGTTGATATATATTTTAAAGCTATCAGTGTATAATAACTCTTCTTTAAGATACACATAATTAACGAGCAAATCACTATTGTACAAAATTAAAAATAGCCCATTTCTAAATAGTTTACTAAGCAAAACAACAGCTTTTTACTCCTGTAACAAAGATATCAAAGGAGGTTTTTTTTAAGGTAAAAAAGACTATTTAAATTTAGTCCACATATTTTTTCCCTGAAAACCTTTTTCATGCAACGTTATGCCTTTTTGGCTGGTTTATCAGGATTTTATTGTTTACAGTAAGCTATAAAGACCTTATATGTAGAAGTTAATTTACTAATAGAGAGATACACAGGAACAGCAGTGACAAGATCAATCTCAATTTGGTGATATCCATCATGTGCCAAGAAACAAATTAATAATACATCACAAACAAAACACACAAATTTGGTATACATTCCAGTTTAAATTTAATGCAATCTGATTAGCATAGCCCAACCATTTATTTGTTTTAGATTAGGGTCAAAAGTTGCCAATGAACGCACGGTACTTAAATGAATCCCAGCTGTAACAAGTAAAAGTTTTACGTAGTTATGTTTGCAAGAGTGACTGACTAATGTGTACAGTAAATAGTGACTCTAAATCTGACATTCAACTAAATATCAGAGATCATAAAATAAGTTTAAACGTGAATAAATTTAAGTATAAGTGTCATTCATAAAGAAGTTGACAAGAAACCTAGTTAAATTCAGTTGTGATACGACAGTAAACAGATGTAGTTAAATTGACTTAGGAACTGATGTGTTAGGTTATCAGAAATAAAGGTCTACACTAGCATTAAATAATATTATTTTAAGGTTATTTTACAAAATTTTGGGAAGTTTTAAATTTATGGAAAATTAAACAAGCTGGGTATAAAACTAGTTGCTACTCGGTATGTACTAAGGTATGTGAAACTGAATAAAAAATTTCACTGCACAGAATATTTTTTTTTAATAAGAAGACGGCCATGTATTTGTGAGGATAATTTTCAAGTAGAAATATGAGAAGTCTTTGCAACAAGAAGACCAAGCTGACTGGGTTCAAATTTTGACTAAACTATGAGTGAGTTTTTTACATACTATTGTCTACATATTTTGAGCTCATCATTCAACAGTGGCTCAGAATTAAAAGGTGCAAAAAATAAAAAACTCGAAATGAAATAGATATTGAGAAACAGAAATTTTAGCTAACTCATAACCAAAGCAATTTAAGGTTACTGATACAAATGGTTATCAAATTGTGCATTAGGCTTCTGGATGGTTTAATTTATTATTGTTTTGTAATAAAACTTATTTGTGTTATGGCACCAGTGTAGAGATGAAGTGGAATGTAAACATTGCAAATTTGGGATCTAAACACCATCAACATGAAGTGCAATATGTGTTTTCAAGAGGTATTTTCGTAATGCAAACTGCGTAGCATTTAGCCATTCATACTACAACCACATTTCACTTTAAAACAGCACTAATTAAGCTCTCTGATGAGATGCAATATTCCTCTTTAGTCGTGAATCTTTTTAACAAAGATTTTGAAAGAAAAAACTTGCAGTAATCAATAACCCACACAATATGCATAAAATAAACTATTCTCTGTTGGGCTTTTCAGATATTTTGCATGAAAACATAAACAAATCGACGGATTTGTATTGATAAACAGTGGCGCGAAAACGAAGATGGATTTCTATTCCCGGGGCCTCTGTATAACACACATAACATTTTTACCATACACAACACTTCCGGACCACAAAACTCTTCTAGATTTTTATTGCACAAAAAATCCACTGCAGGATTTGCACAGGAATCGGCCAAAAACACATCGAAACTTCAGCACACATCTCGTAATGTGGAGAAAGCGGAGAGCTGAGAGCAATCCTTACCCGTCACACACAGCAAAGACATACTTCAACTCTGGAAGTTGTCGAATAAACACCAGGATTACATAATCTACACAAGTTCTTGTATTCCCAGCTCATAGGAGCGATCATTCCATGGCATTTGAGAACACAGTTTACAACATCAGTATTCGGTTTGGTAGAGCACACATTTCCGCCATATCGTTACGTCATGAGTGACGTCAATGAGTGTCGCTCTTCAGAGCAGACTCCGGAGGACCGCCTCGGCCGAGCTTCCGGTACGGGCTGACCGCGGCAGACATGTTTGACCACGGAATAGTTTTCGTACTTTTCATCGTACTCTTTTTCAAATTAAAATAAAAATTATTAATTGCACTCCTATCATTGCTTTTTCAAATAAAATTTCAATTTTTTTGAACATTTAACTTTTTTTTTAATTTAACACTCTGCGCTCTTTAATTCGAGAAGCATATGTATTTATTTAAAACGAATAGTGGAGAAAAAATATTTTAATCAAAGCCGCATAGAACGTTATTATTATTTTTTTTTTGCATAAAGCTGAATAGGTTTAACTTATATTGTATTGTATATTATTGTATGATGTTATAAGGACGTCAAAATATTAATTATACAAACGCGTTATGATATTTATTTTTGTGTTTTGTATTTTTTAGAACGTATTGGATAATCACACCATTGAAAGATTATATTTGAAGATGATAGATTGTTTTTATGTTGTATTATTTTTTTCGAAGGTTATAAATTCTTGTTCATAAATTAAAAAGATGTTTTGCTATGTTATGTTTGATAAGTTTTGCTTTTATTTTTATATTCTTATATTCTATTATAAGTTCTTGTTCATAAATTAAAAAGATGTTTTGCTATGTTATGTTTGATAAGTTTTCTTTAATTTTTAGAGCAAGCAATGGTCAACTCCCACTTCAGTATCCATTCCGACGACAGTTAGCACTGTTTGAAAATGTCACCAACTTCAAAATAACAGGAGCTCTTAGATGTTAAATATGTATCGTTATACAAATTAAAAAGGACTTGATATTTTAAATTTTTTATTCGTAATTTAGTAAAAAAAAACTCTACAGATTGCAAACTTTACCCCCCTCCAAAATTGTAGTCAAATGTTGCCGGTACAGATACTATAGGATTTGACTCAAGCAATTTTACATAACTATTCTTCGAACTGCATTTCTGCAATTTTTTCTAATGTGTGTATATCTTGTATTCTAGGTGACAGTAGCTGTTACAAATCTACTTGTCTCCTTATAATAATTTCAGTGAGTATTAAAGTAACAGAAAAGTAGACTTTTTAGTTCTTTTAGAAGTTCTTGTTTATTATGATTATTATTAATAATGCTTGAACTTGAAAATAAACTTTGGAAATAAATTAACTTTAGAAATAAATTAGAAAAAAATCATAATTTTAACCCTTTAAAAAAACCTTTAAATTTATGAATTAATCCATTCTCAATATTCAAATGAGTAATATTTGTATAGACATATTACATAAAAGTGCTATGTAATTACAGAAACAATTGTAAGCAAAAAAATAGTTATCTTTAAAAAAAAGTCATTTTAAAGAAGAAAAAAATATTTAGTCAATGCATCTGGTTAACCAAAGCTTATAATATGAATTCATTTTAAGCTATTTATTTTAAATTATATCAACACTTAAATTGGATTTATTCATATATTCGAAAACTTGAAACGTGAAATTAACTAAAATATGTTTTATTAAATAACGATTAAATTATTTCAGAAGTGGGTCTGATTCTTTTTATCTCCTTTTCTTTTCTTCTCCTCGCGTATAAGGGGAAAAAACAATACATTAAATTTTTTATGATCGTATCTATATTTTACATTTTATTTGCAGAAAAAAAGAATAAAAATAATTTTATATGTCCCCCACAAAACTAATTACAGGGTTAACTTTTTTGTTTATTTGCTTACCTTAACGATTAAATTAGATTTATTTAATTGTAATACACTTACAGTTTTAAAGAAATTTTACAGTTTAAAGAAGTTATAGTATAAGAATAATTCAACATTATACTTTTCAAAATAAAAAAACTATATATTTTAAATTTCATAGTTTACTTTTAAATTTACATAATGCATCACATATTCCTTTCGAAATTAAATTTCGACAATTTAAATGAAAAAAATATAATATTAAAGTAACTATATTTAAACAAAATAATATTAGTATTTAAGCTTCTAGGTATAAGGCAATTAGTCTCTGGGAAAAGAATATTTTGCTTTTCGGTGGAATTTTAGTTCGTCTACCCTCTGTTGATTTCACTGCAGGTAGGCTAAGCCTGTTCTGTAAAACTTGTATTGCTGCAAGTATACCCATGTAGAGGAGAAGTTTCATAACAGAGCACGTGGCTATGAGTGGCGGGTGAAAGTTTTGCATGGGTGTCGGAAAAAAAACGATTAGGTTGTTAGAATTTGTGGTTCGCGAATTTAAAAATAATACATCGTCTGAGCATATTGAAAAAGTAATGATCAAGACGATGCATGGAAACGTACCTGTAAAGCATCGAAACGTACCTGTAAATTACCTATAACTGTAACTTAGTTACCTTTAACAGTAGCAAAGTAACGAAAAATTTCGTTACTTTTCAGGCTGCTCTTTACGGATATTTTCGGCACAGTTCGGCATTGCTTAAATTCAATGGGCTTGTTTCACGTGGGATCTTGCAACAGCTCCTCGGTCTTGTTTTCATTTTTCTCGAATTACTTTTGCTTTGGTATTCCAAATTGTGTTTTCTAAGAATATTTTTAGTTGTTATTTTTTTTAAATTTCAACTTCTTTCAATGCAAGTTTTCCTTGATAAATGATTAATGATTCCGTATTTCTTTGAAAAAATGGTAAGATGGCTAAATTTCAATTTTTCTTGTAACTTGAAATTTGTAAAAGTAACTGTGATTATAGTTAATTTTCGTATTAAGTAACTGTAACTAGTCACTTTTCATATTAAGTAACTGTAACAGAGTAACTTTTTAAAAGTAACATTCCAATCCTTGCGATTAACCTATAAAAATACACAACTTTAATTGCTTTCATAACTCTTACTTATAAAAAAAAACTATCAGAATAAGTTTTAATACGAAAAGTATTGAGCTTAAGATATTTCCCAGAAAACAATCGTGATCGGTGAATGATTGGAAAATCATTAGATTGATCGGAAAATTATCATTTGTTTACCTGGTAGATCGGCTTAATATCGGCGCAATATCGTTCACCGATCTCTAATAAATAGCATTTTATTGGGTTGGTTAGCGACGTTGAATTGACACGGGAAGATCTAGTTAAAAAAGATAATTTAGTGGAATTTGAGAAGTCGGTTGACGAGGTCGGTTGGAAGTGTGTTGCTGAAAAACGAAAAGAGCTAAGGACTTCTAACTTTTCATGTCAGGCAGGAACATTAAGTTTTCAAACAATTCGAACGGAAAGCCGAAACATGCGCATGAATTATCTATTATCTATTATTGAGTAAAAGTCGTGTAGTGTTTCACACCCTTAGTTTTATTTTTTTAATTAGGTTCTTTCTGTTTCGCAACGATTCCGTGCATTTAGGCAAAGTCAAGCTAACTTCTATACCATAAAATTTTGCTATGAACTAACTTCTCAACTGTTAGTTTGTGTTGTGTGTCATTCTGAAAAAAGTGAGCGTTTTGAGTCTCACCGAAACATATAAATTTGTACCAATAAACTATTTGCGCCAATATTCTACCTTGCTTACTGTATGAATAATCTCATATACCATACGCAAAGTTGAAGATATTTTCTGAATACCCCCTTCCACATTTGTAATTAACGATCGTTCAAAAACAAACGTTCATCTCAAAGTGTCTTTATAGACGGGCATACAAGGGGGAACTTGGTCCACTGGACTATCTTTTTATCTTCATTGATTAGCGCTTACATGTCACGAGGACAGAGGGCACCAATAAAAAAAATAGAAAAAAGTAAGTCCCGTGGACCATGTCCCTTCGTGTATGCCTAGATTTAAGGGTGTGAAATACCATCGATTGGTCCTTGGGAAGTTTTGAAGGCGCTTGTTTCAATGGTGCTAGAACGTTATATATATTCATGAGATGGGCGATATTTGGATAATGAAAGGGCGGACCAGGGAGAGTTCTGCGAATGACAACATAAAATTGATTAAGGGTAGTGATATAAGAAGCACCCCCTACGAACATTGGAGGAATTTTTTTTATCCTTATTTTATAGTTTTTAAGATTCAGCGAATTATTTTAAGAGGGGAGGTGTGGGGAGTTAAAATAAATTTAGATTTCTAGGATTTATATTTATGGTTGATTTTTTTATTTTATTATTATCTCATTAAATGTTCAATTCGCAGTTTATTGGAATGTCGTTTGTTTGTTGCTATGTGCTTATTTAGGTATGTTTTAATTAAAATGTGATGGACGTTGTAATAACTCTTCCTATTGAAATTTAGAAATTTAGAGCAAATTGTTCCGAAAAAGTATTTAGAACTCAAAAATATTCGAAGAGTATAGAATAAACACAAATATATATTTTCATGCATAATTTACTATATTTGAATAGCTTAATTTAATTTTTATATCAACATGCATGTGACCAAATAAGGCTACATTTTAATTTAGCAGTCATCAATGAAAATTTAATATTTTGAGAGCGTTCTCAGTAGAATCAGTTACTTACAAATTGTTTTAGGGTTTTTTTATTATTTATCATTTATTAACTACTAAATTTTACAAATGAAACCACATTGCTACCATTTGTGAAGGTTGTGAGTGTTTTTGTGATCCAAATTATGCTTTTCTATGATTAATTTGTCAAAGCTGTGAAAGTGATTTATTGTTATTAAGAAACTAACAATATTTTTACCATAAAAATCTTTTTCTTTAAATGTTCATTAAAAATTTGAAATAAAAACACAAGCAGGAATCCATTCATCTGCCAGTAGATTTTTGCTAAACGTTTAACTTCAATAAAACTTTATTATAGTAGTACTTTTAACACACCTAATCTCATAATCTAATATATATTTATATATATATATATATATATATATATATATATATATATATATATAATATATATATATATATATATATATATATATATATATATATAATATATATATATATATATATATATATATAAAACTAACAGTTTAATACCCGTCCTTCATATGAGACAACAATATAGAGTTCACTTGTAGTCAAGTACCTATGTAGTACCTACATGAAACCTCACTTGTTCTGTTCACAAGTAACTTCGTTGGTTGGTTGGTAGACATATATATTCAGGTTTGTGTGCTTGGTCAGCGACCCGCTTATAAACCTTCGTCAAGTAAGACAGACACAACAGACAACACACACACATAAGTGGATCCATCTAATTTTTAGAGACAGAGGCCAACTAGAGGATCCCCAGAATTGGCTTGTCACCCCCAGAGGTATTGATTTGGTATGGGAACTTAGAGGACTTTCGGACCCAACAGATTTAACGAGCACGTACTCCGCATATACTCGGTAGGTCTTCAGTGGTACCGGGACTCGATCGCAGGACCTTCCGATTCCGAGACCGAGACGCTGACCACTAGGCTCACTACGGCCCCCACAAGTAACTTTTCAACCGCAATGTAATCGATTCCGGCTGCCTATTTCTAGCCTCCTTTAGGAGCTTAACACAACCCAATTACGCCTCGAAATTTAGAACCCAGGTCAAGTGACTAGGTCGACACCTGAGCGGGCACCCAACGGAACTTCGAGCGACATCGTACGCTAACGCCGTCGGGATTTTCGACTCCACAGATGTAACGAGCACGTATATCGCAGTGTACTCAGGCACCCAGGTGATTTTTAGAGGATTATTTTCTACCAGCACGAATACGTCTATAGTATGGTTAGGATAAAGACAGAACCAAGAACCTTTTCGGTAGAGTTTTATCGAAAAAATGCCTTAAACAGCGTCAATGCCAGCAACTCTTTAAAAGCAAAGTCATTTTTTATACAAATAACGAATGTCACAAGTCAGCTGCTTCGGTATCGATATTTTTGAAAAGCTTGAACATTCTCTTTTATACCCGCACGATCGTGATAGCTCGGTCTTAAAGGGTTAATCGTAGTTATGTACCATGATCGTAATTTTTCACATAACCTCCAGTCTAACTAGTTGAAATTCGAAAATAATAATAATATTTCAAATCAAAGTCTTAGTTAAATGCAAAAAGAAATTCTTTTTATAAATAAATTTATATAATACAGAAGATTTCCATAGTTGCATTTTCAAAATAATACTCTCGAAATCTAGTAATGGTTCATATTTTTATACTTAACATTCCATCTGTATATTTAAGTAAAACAAACAAGCCAAAGAAATAAAAAAAGAACTGTTGTAACGATTATTTCGTTTAATCATAAATAATTATTAACCAATAAGCCCTTGTTTTGTTGGAATATTTCAGATGATGTAACGCTTTAGTTTTCATTTTTCCGTATCCTTCGATTTCATTCGTTGTTTCGATTTCATTCTCAAAATGATCGCTGTAGATGAAAAGAAACTTTTTTTCTATACAATCACAGCAAAAAGTTGGCATTTTAAAAATTTAATAAGTAAAACATTCTAAGACAACTCATTTTCGAATACCAAAACAAAAGTAATTTCAGACAAAAAAAAATTAAAACAAGACCGCTAGAGCTATTGCCATTCACGACGTGAAACAACCCCATTGAAATCCAAGAGAATATTTAAATGATAGTCGACAAAGAGAGTTTTTAGAGTTAAGAACTTTAAAAAACGATGTTTAAATTTCTTTAAATTATAAAATGAAAATTTCTAAAAGCTGTTCTATAGTCATTTCGAAACGTCAACCTATCTTTGTGCACTTTTTTATGAATTTCGGTCGCGTAGTGTATGAGCCTATTCGTTACAAAAAACGAGAAGATACATAAATTAGAAAGAGGGAAAAAAGTAAATTAAAAGCCTCATTAAATGTAAAACAAATTCAGGAAGTAAAACTGCTGCATCTATAAAATACAACTGCTTAAATAAATAAATTACTAAGGTTTCAAATTATTCTGGTACATTGCATTCGGAAATATCAACTTAGTAGATAATATTAACTGTCAAATGCCGTCTAACTTATAATGAAAGAAAAGAAGAAACTTTTCACAATAACTCATTTCTATCTGTAACCAAAGATGGCGGACAGGACATACCCAGTATTCGCCGTTCATTTAGCGAATAGAATCCCAGTCAAATTATACCGCTCGTTCTCCGAAGCATAGTACTACGACAGTTTAAGCCCTCTGATTGGCAACGCGATAACTCAAAACAAAATAATTTCACCAAGTTGCCCGTGTTCCTTTTTCTTGAAATAAAAAAAGGTTTTTGTTCGATATTATATTTATTTTTTTAATTTCCAGAGCTTAGGTGCCCGGAAAAATTCGTGTTCCTCTCTGTCTTTTCTGGTTTTTGTTTCGGATATAGTTTGGTGGTTCTTTTTTATCTCGAATTGTTGCGCAAAACAAGTTGCGAAAAGGACTTTTCGGCGCAGGGCCTGGTGGTGCCCCGTTTCGAAATTCGAATAGTTTGCGCTTGGGACCTGGGAAGTGTCAGGAGCTACATTTGTTTTCTTTTCGGTTACTTTTGCAAGGGCATTTTCGGGTCTTATTTCTAGGAATTATATTGATTTGAAATTTGTAGCACGTGTCGTATGGCCTTCAATTGTCATTATTGAAATACATTAAACATATTTTAAGCTTTGGTATCTATTTTGCGTGTAATATTAATGAACTCGCTTGTTTCAAGTAACGTAGTTCCTTCCAGCGTTCCTTCCTGCGCTTCCTTTGATAGTTGCTCCAATTGGTGCTCTGTTCCCATGTGACATTGATTCCCCAACCGAGGTTCGAAAAACAATTTATTTTC